>JAULKM010141398.1:0-18250 GCA_032355605.1 Rubia tinctorum | reverse complement strand
ATGTAACGATTCAGTTACATATGGTTTGGAGAGCCAAATAAATACCTCCCCATTATTATGGGTTCATTTCAAAAAAAAAAAAGATTTGAAGGCCTTCACAGAGAGCCTTATACCTCCTAATTACAATAGTTTGGGCTAGTGCATTTTCCATGAGAATTCTTAATCAATTTGGTTACCTTCAAAACCATATCATCCTTAATGAGTTCTTGCATGGTTTCAGGCCCAAGTCTTTCAAGATCAAAGTCTGTTTGTTAATAGTATCATGTTAAAATAAATGTTCACTATTTGCTCTTAGTTTTTGAAAATACAGTATATAAACTAATAGAAAATTAATAATATATGAACAGGGTATTATAGGAATATATCAAATTTAAAACATTGTCAAGGTCGTGCATGTTTGGTACGTACCATGAACGACGCTGCACGTACGTACAAGCCTGCACTTCAGATGAATAATTAACTTAATTTATAAAATCATTTAAATTTTTTGCTTCTTCTACCAATTAGATATCACGTTCCTAACATTTTATTCTTTATTAATATTTTTTATATTTGTCGTTCTGGTTTAGTTAGATTTTTTCTTAGATAGTAGATAATCTGTTTATTATTTTATTACATAATAGATAATCTGCTTTAAACGTAGTAGGCGATCAAAAATTAAAATTTTAAAGTATAAAATTATTTACAATATTCTATATTGGACTGACCTTAACATTTTATTTTAAATTTAAATTTATTGGTGAGCAGATATGTTTGACAAAACGACTCATCCCTATTATAACATCATTTGACATTGTTTGTGCATTTTCCATTCCCACTATTTTATATTTAATGTTTCTTTTACGTTATAAAATTGGCAAATTCTTGGAAAAGACGGTCTTTCCATAGAGTTATGGAAAGACGGAGTTTAATTATAATAATAAAAGGTAAAAGGTATTTGTTGCGATATTAAAGTTTTATTATGCAACGTGTAGTTGTTATAAATTTTATAACCCGGTTCATATAACCCAAAAATTTTATCTATATTTCTTCTAATTTACAGTTTAAACCTTGGTATTTTCATGACTTATGGAAAGACCGTCTTTCAAGTGACAGACTCTATAAAATTATTATTTTAATATGCTCTTTACATTTGTTATTTAGTTAATTCTAAAATTATATTTAGTTACATCTCACATTAATCAAGGAATAATAAAACACTAGTTTCATAGGGTGGAAGAGAGGTTGTGCATCAGTGAGGAGGTAGTTCTGCAAAGAGGCAGAGCGGATCTGTTAGATAGAAGATTAATTGGGAATCAGGGATATGGATAGGGATAGGGATAGGGATAGGGATAGGGATAGGGATAGAAGTTAACGTAGGGTTTGAAGTAATTGGGCTTATTGAACTTAGGTTGGGCTAACTAAATTTTATTAGTGAGGTAATACGGACTAAGACTTTTAATTTTACCAACAATAATGGTTATTATAGATTTTTTAAAGGGTAGATATGTAATTTTCATTCATTCTTCTTTGCTATAAAAGGAAAGAAGAAAAGTAGGAAGTTTATAGTGAGACGTCCCAAAAAGGAAAAATAGGAAGTTTATTGTGGGACAGAGGGAATATATCAAAAGTCATCTGCAATTAAGTTATCGTAAGCCATCTTGAACATCAAATAACCCATCTCTCTGTTGTTTTCTGTACGTTTGGATGTGATTTTATTTACCTGTTTCATCCTTTCCATACAGCTTTATAGGGGAATGGTACAGAAAAGAACATGTTCGTTTGATTCTGTTGGCGTTTCTTAATCGAGGAATGTTACATACACTCCAGATAAATCACAACATTGTTGGCAGGGTTTTATCATAATATGTCTTTGCAAAGGATAAAGGTGTGATAAAAGGACAGAGATATCTTTCGTTAGTTAGTAATAAATAATGTTTTCTGGCTTTTAAATTTTTCTTGGTGTATCTATGTCTGATGATGTTTTACAAAAAAATTACGAATGGTTTGTTGGTCAAAAAATTTGTTCGGTTTAAAGGTTTATCATTCTACCCACAAGCAAACACAATTTCATACACAAGGATGTTAATGCGACGTCTTTCGTATATATTTTGTTTTACCAAATTCTAATAGGGCGTGTTTGAAAAACACAAGCACATCAAATTCAAAATAAAAGAACTCGTCAAGAAAAAATCTCAAATTTTTAAATGACAAAGAGAATTAACACCTATTACCTACTGACTAATCCTCCAGCAAAAACAATAAAAATGCATAATCAAACTACTGCTAATATGAAAAACTGGTTTTACCGTTTTAACTTAACTAGTAATCTTAAAGTAAATAATGCACGAGACACACAACTTGATTACGCAGTTCGGTGAAATTCACCTATGTCTGCGGGGCCTGACGCAGTTCAGAATAAATCCACTAATCAGAGATACAGTATAAAGTACACCATACAACTATACTTATCTTCTAATTACAATGTGTGGATTTCGCAAGTTCCCCTTGCTACCGATCCGCCTTGATCAGACTCCCTATGACCTCGAAACTCGTCAGCGCTGGATCCCCTCCTCCTGAGGAATTAAGGTTTACGTTCTGAACTTTAGCACACAGGTCGGATATGTTGGAACATGGTCAATTCTGGCGCTCGGTAAATACTTCTCAAAAGATAGAAAATCTGAATGCAGATTTTACTCTGTGTAATTCGTGTATTATGCAGCCGTATAATGTCCTTATTTATAGTGCATTGCAGATTAGAATACTCCATGATTATCTCCATAATATTCCTATTCTTTATCTGCTTCTGAAGCATATCCAAATCTCATAAATAAAGGATTTTCATTATCACCATTATCACCAATATCCCATAATATTCTTCTAACTCCAATTTCATAATTATAGGGATTTACCATAATTCCATTATGCATCTAATTCGCTAAACCAAATATCACATTAATCTCCAATTTCCATAAACACAAATCCATCGCAATATTTGTTTCGCACAAACTGTACTTCTGCATATGTTCCAACATGGTAAGTTTTTCTTCTTTACCATATGATCACAAATTGCCAATCAAACAATCCAAGAGTCACATGTGTTTTTGCAATCTCTCCAAATTAATTCATCACACGTGAATTTACAGATATTATCCAGGACGTTGAACTACTAAAAGTATAATTTGGTGTGTATTTTCAGTACATCGACTACATATCCGAATTGATATTCTGAACTGAATTCTAAATAAAAATAAAAGGAACAAGAAATTTGTCCCAACTCACTAGTATTTTATTTCACAACCTGTTGATACGCTGTAACAAAATAGTTGGGATTATGTTGGGAAAAAGTTATGAGATGATATCATCGATGACGGTTTTTCTCGACACCATACCTACTGCATAAATTTATAGATTTTCAAACACCCACGGGTGTACCCCAACGGTTGGGAGTGTGGAATTCCAGGGGGAATCCCGGGTTCGAAACTCGTTGAGCGCAGTGTGAGGATGTCCTTGGTCTAATAGCCGAGGGTCTCTTGTGCAACACACGAGTACGGCCCCGCCACATGTTCTTGGTGTTGGGCTACCTTGACTTACAACTCCGAAAATGGCTGTGGTGTCGGTTAGCCGGGGCGTCCAAGGTTGGCGAACAGAAGAAAAAAAAATGATCACGAGATGCTGTTCATATACATGCCCCACATACAATTGTTCTATTACTACATATTTACAGATCATTATATGAACAAAAAATAGCATAATCGATCATTGCTTGCCCGAAAATCTAAATCTTCGGACTACTCGGTGGTACCAAGAAAGAAATCAGCAAGATGGTTGAGGTCACCAAATTACTGACATCACAGTTCGAAATTCGGAAAAAGACCAGTGAGCTTATTGTCGGAAAGCTACAAGGTCGTTGGATTCTGTAAATTTCCAACTACAGATGGGAACAGAAAGTTGTCGCTGAGATTTAGGGCGATTAGGTGAACTAGGTTGCCTAACTGAGGTGGTATATTTTGGCTCAAACCATTGTTGCTGCAAATCTGTTGGGGCAGGGATTACCCGAAAGTTGGTTGTCGAAAATGTACTTTAGTTTCAGCTTCTCCAAGTTGCCAAGCCCTTGGTGGACAGAACCAGACAGGAAGTTTCCCCCAAGATACAAGGACTCCAAACTACTCAGATTTCCTAAGGTACTAGGAATGGAGCTTGTAAGCAGACAATCAGACAACTCCATGTCTCTAAGAAGCTTCAGATTGCCTAATTCATCGGGGATTGAACCGCTTAATTGAGTGCTATAGAGTTGCAAGAGGTATAAATTGGTGAGATTTCCTAGTGAACTTGGGATTGAGCCATTCAATTCAATGCCATATATGCTTAGATACTCAAGGGCTGCTAGTTTTCCTATCTCATATGGAATGGGACCAGAAAGACTATTGTTAAAGAGATACAATCTCTCAGTTTACTCAAGTTTCCAAAAGAAGGTGGAATTTGATCTCTAAATAGGTTGTTTTGCAAGAACAAAAGAACAAGGTTTTCGAAACTTGCTAAAACTGGAGGGATTGGACCTGAGAGTTGATTGCTATCGAGAAGCAAATATGTCAAGTTTTTCAAATTGGCTAAGGAAACTGGAATGGAGCCTTCACGACTGTTATCACTCAAAACTAGCTCAATCATTGAACTTAGCTATCCTATCTCATCTTGATCCATTCAACTGATTACTGTTAAGGTGAAGAGTGTCGAGATTTTTCAGCTTGCCTATTTCACTTGGGATTTCGCTAAACAACAGATTCTGCTGCAAATCAAGATAAGTGAGCTTGGAGAGATTACCTATTTGTGGAGGTATGCTCCCATACAATTAATTCATGCTGATATCAACATACTCGAGATTAGGGAGCGACAAAAATGGGAAGCTGTCAAGTGTGGCGCTAATGCTCGAGTTTGTGAGGTTCAACACGTTGACACTTCCATTGATGCATGAAACACCATACCAGCCGCAAGGGATGGCCTCCGCGGGATGGAGATCATGCCATGAAGCTAGGAGATGTGGGAACAAGAGCCTCCGACCCAATTCGACTTTGATCCGTTTGAGCCTGCGCTGACCCCGCGATCTGCAAAAGAGACAACCCTGGAGGAACCCGGGTGGAGATTTTCCGATGGCTAAGTCAGACTCAGCTAGGTGATAAGATAGAAGGCAAGCATGGGCAATGAAACAGTTATCCAAAAATAAAAGGCATACCTCCCTATTTATAGTTACCTTGGAACCCTAATATTTGGTAGGAGCCTCACCTTCTTCTTTCTTCTAGAAAGGCCTTTAGGTGAACCCTTATGGGTAGGCCTAAAGGTCATCTTGAGTCTTGGGCATTTTGGCTTGGACTTGATGTGCTAGCCCCTATCGTGTCTTAGGGCCTTTGTTCTAATATGCTATCAAAAGCCCCCAAAAAAGTTAAGTGATCTTCCATTCTGTGTTTTGCCTCATCGAAGGTTATGCTGAGTCATCGAGGACTTGTTCCTATGATGACTATGTCTTGTGGTTGTTGGCTTCGATGATGTCAAAAAATTATTTCAAGCCTTCTAGCTTTCGAAGCTTAGCTTTTGTGGATGAGCACTTAGGTTTTTTTCCAAATAATTTGGTTTTTGGAAGTTCTACGGGCGCGCGTGGAAGCGTTAAGGGTGGGAATATCGACGTAGGTGGTGCTGTAAGTTGAATTTTCTTTCTTTTAAAAGTTTTTTAAGTCCTCCTTTTCCCGGGGCAATCATTATTCTCTTTTTTCCTTCTTTTTCCACCGTTATCATCCCCCAAAATCAATTCTTCTTCCTTTTATCAGTCATGTTCTTCCCCTGCAGGTCATACCTCAATATTTCTTCAATTTCAACTTCAAATTTAATGCTCAGTCCCAAGTTTCTCTCTTTCTTCAATCCTTACAAGTAAGTTTCTATGGTTTCTCTTCCCGTTTCAAACTGTAATAATGCCTCCTTTTCTCCCCTGTCTCTTTCTGCAACAAACCATGAGAGGGATTCCGGTGAGGGAGTGAGTTTCCCGGGTAATAATCTTTTGGAAAATGCTAATTCATGCTTTTTCAGTGAATTTTCTCCCGGGTTTACTGAGTTTCCAATTAGTTAAGAAAATTCAGAGCCAATCCGGCCCCTTCCTTCCTCTGGAAGTCTTCTTGACTCCTTTGTAGAAATTAATTCAATTAGAATTGAACCTTCTAGGGTAGATTGTAACGTCGACGATGGTTTTCCTGGCCAATCTGGGGGAGATTTTGAACAAATAAGTGGTCCTAGGGATGAAAGGGCCAAAAACGTAATATCATATGCTTACTCTAAGAGGAAATTCGTGGTTTACAAATGTTCAAAGAATAAACCCTCAGGGGGCCTTGAGCGGTTCTCCTTCCTTGGAGAAATTCGGGAACTCATCGAAGAGATTCCCTCATATCAGCGTATTCATCTGGACACTAAGTTGAGAACTATCAAACCAGGGATGTCTTTGAAAAATCTCCCCATAGGGAAAACCCATAACCTATAGTAGACACATTAGGTCAAGGCTAAGTTTTCCTTTCACTTCTCTTCTATCGAACTTGATAGAAGAGTTCGATGTCAGCCTGTCTCAGTTGCATCCTAATGTGGTGGTAATCATCATGGCCTTTCTAGTTAGATGTAAAGAGGCAGGAGTAGATCCTCGAAACAAATTATTTAGAGCCATATGTAGTCTGATTAGTTATCGAGAAATTAGGGGAACTTTCACTCTCGCTAATAAATTACCTGGGCATAGGTTCATCCTTTTCTATCCAATAATGCGGGGTGGCAAGATAAAGCCTTAATTTTCAATTGTTCTGTCTATCAAACCCCTCGACGGAATCCTAATGTTGTTGTTTAGAAGAGGAAAGGGAAATACGCAGTTCCTGAGGGTATGCGTGAGGACGTATAACGTCTTTGAGGACTGAAATCCCTAGATGTTAAGTCACATCTCCTCGAAACAAAAGGCGTGATACGCTTTGTTCGGCCCGAGTGGGTTTATGACTATATTTGTTCTTTTGCAAACCGTTGGGGCCCTGTTGAGATTAATCGGAGTAAGCCTTTGCTCCCAAGTGATAAGGGGGAAAAGGGTAGTGATAGGCCACTGCTTCGACCCACCTTGAGGATGTGCCTATCGAAGGGGCGATCCTTTCAGATGCCTTTGAAGGTATTTTAAGACAATAAAATTAAGTTTGAATTTATTTTCCTTATCTCAACGTAACTGGTTTTTTATGCAGTGGGCGGCGCTGGTGACTTTGTTAATGAGCTCGAGCAGGACACGACCCCTCACCTCAGGGCGAATGCAAGGAAACCTTCTTCTACTCCTGCTCACCAAATGCCTCCTGTGCTTAAGATTCCTTCGAAGAGGCCAATAATTGAGACTGTCGATGTCTCGAATGGTCCCAACCTCACTTCCCTTATCGATCCGGCAGTCAAGAAAGACCTGTATCTGGTATTCCTTGGGGAACTACATAGCGACCCCTCAGTATGTTATCATCTTTTATTGTTTGGTTTAATTCGGCTCTTTGTAAACTAATTCTTTCTTTTCCTATGCTTAGGTGGTGACTGCGGTTCAATCGGCCCTGCAGTCGGCAGCTACTCAATTCTTTCCCCTCTTCCGAGGCCCTATTCA
The DNA here is from genome assembly GCA_032355605.1 of Rubia tinctorum. NCBI lineage: Eukaryota > Viridiplantae > Streptophyta > Magnoliopsida > Gentianales > Rubiaceae > Rubia > Rubia tinctorum. The sequence continues at coordinate 10,629 of JAULKM010141398.1, read as the reverse complement.
GGTCGTGGTCGTAGCTGCTCGTAGAGATGAGTGATCAAAGATGAAGAAGGAGATTGATAACTTGCAAGAGATCCTGAAGAGGTCGAATGATAGGGAGAAGCATCCTTCGAAGAAGTGCTGAGGCTCAGCAAGCATTTTTGGAATGCTACACCAACAAGTTGATGGGCTCGCGAGACATGTATGATTTCTTCATAGATCTCCTTGAGACTTCGAAGCAATGAGACGCTCAGAGGTCATTGTCTGGGTATCTGAGCACCTATCTACTGAGCAAGCTGAGCTCTCCAAGGGTATATCATCGAGGACGGCAAGGAGAAGATCCGTTCGAGGTGGGCCGAGGTAACCATCCCTAGCGGCTTTCAATATGAACTTCTTAGCCGTGTGAAGAGGGCAAAAAGGTTTCATTTGGCTGAGGATCTTCAAAAGATTAACGTTTCAGCCATATCTTCAAAGGCATGAGGGTTTCCCAGGCTGGTTCTTCTAAGGAGAGAGAGGGCCAGATTGACAATGCTCAGGCGGTTAGAGAGGTCGAGATTGTGGTGCCTTACGAGGAACCCAATCCTAGCGCAGGGCTTGAGGAAAGATATTTATGAGTTCCTATACTTCTTTTCAATCACCTACGAACATTTTTTAAATCTTTAATATATATATATATATATCCGACGTTTTGGCAGATCTCTCTCCTTTTTGTTAAACTCAAGTATTTGACTTGTGTCTTTTATTCTTTATAGAATTTGCTTATGATAAATGAGTTGGAGAGGTCCACTCAAGAGTTATCAAGGGTTATAGGTGAGTTGGAGATGTCCACTCAAGAGTTATCTAGGGTTAGGGGTGAGCTGGAGAGGTCCACTTAAGAGTTATCTAGGGTTAGGGCAGAGTTTTTTAAAACCCTTACCGAACTAACTCGAACAACTAACGATTTATCCAAGGAAAACAAAGAGCTATCTTCGTGGCATGATGGCAGCCATCCCTTGATCAATGACCTTCTTAGCGAGCCACAAAGACACTCAAGGACTAATCGAACTGTTATTGCCCTTGCGATAGTGCACGAGGCCTGCAGTAGTGCTGAGATGGACCATCAAAACGCTTTGCGGGAAATAATGAGTGAATATTCCAGTTTATATGGCCGCCTCATCGATGCTAGATTATATCACTCCCTGATTTTAAGGAGAAATATCACATACTATCAAGATGAGATTAGAAGACTCGAATTCCACGTCGCTGAGATTGTGAGAAGTAACAAGCACCTTAGCGAAGAGGCACTCCGCTTACAGGAGGTTATTGATAGCGATACCCGACCCTATTAGGAACTTGTGATCCAGAACTCCCAGCTTTGTGTCAAGTGTCAGTACAAACATCTACCATTGAAGCCTTTTCTGATAGTCTTCGAGCATACGGGTTATTTCATAGTGTGCTTGATATGAGTCTCTCGATGATATACCCAAGTTTTTGTACGATGCTGAACAAGATATGCTGAATAATGTTTAGACTGGGAGTGATGTGTCCATATTATACAATGATTTTGAGATCTTTTGTACTCATTTTGGAATGCTTTTGTGCTTTGGATACTCCATTTTACCTTGAAATTCTATTACTAGAGTTAAGAGCGACTTTATCACTTTTGTCACTTTTAATAAGGATTTTGTGAGACAAGGTAATTGTTGAAGATTTGAAGACCATGAAGACTACAATTTGAAGACAATGAAGACCTTGAAGATCCGAAGAAGCAAAGAGGAGATAACTACACTAAGACCAAAAAGAAGAAATCGTGTGAGGGCAGAGCACTCTGGCCATCGCGAGTCGTGACGCTTGTGTCGCGAGTCACGACGGACGTCGACCCATACTTACTTTTTGGACTTTTTGTACTATAATACTCATTACTTTTCTCTTTCTTCCTCAACTTTTCTCCCCGGATTCCATAGCAAAAAACCCTAGTTCCCAATAGACTTCCTCAAGAATAGCAATACACATGGAGAACCAATACAACTAACATAATATCCTACAAGCGATAAATATCGGGATAGCACAAATATATCTACTAATAACGACTACGAAGATCGGCTTTCATGCTAATCGTTATTAGTGGGCCACATTGATAATTAGTCAAACCCATGCAAATTCATCTCAAATCTAAGCAATTTCATCAATCAATAATCATAATTAGTCGTCACACCCAATTATAACCTAACATTAATTAACAATAATTACATCGACAAAAAGATAAAGTATCCCAGTTTTGACCAAAACTTTAGCAAATAATTAGCCTACAATCATCAACTAGTTGATCATCCTGGTCTAAATCATGCATTAATTACACAAGAAAACACAAAATATACTTGATAATTAAAGCACAAAATAGGAGAAATCAAATTTCACAAATTCATACTAGAAATACTTACCAATTCCTCCCAAGAGTATATTTAGCCTAGATTAGCTAAACCCATAACAGAAGCACAAAAATCCATGGTAAAAATAGGAGAAACGATGAAGGAGTAAATCCAAACTAGGGTTTTGAAAGTAGAAATTTCGTTGGCTTCAATGGGGGAGAGAGAGGGGTATTTATAGTTTAGAAATTAAAATAGAAAAACAACAAAATGGGTTTGTCATGGACCGTGCCAATTTGACACTGACCATGACAAGCTATCTGCCCAACTTCTACCAATTTCCTGAATAATTGGCCTTCTCTTAAAAAAATTGTCGCCTCTTTAATCATGAACTCTTTAAACCCGAACTCTTCAAAAGGAGTTTTCAAAATGATCTTCAAAACAATTCATAAATCAAAAAATTTGGACATAAAATATTTGATATCATCCTAACCCTATAATTGATAAAATATCAATTTCCTTCAAATTAAATCCCTAATCTATTACAAAATCAGACTTCGAATGTGCTAAAAATATGATATAAATTGGGCATATCAAATACCCCACACTTAACCCTTTACTCGTCCTCGAGTAAAAATGATCAAGGCCCAAGGTGGTTCCTAAGGATTCTTCCCTATAACACATTCAAGATCTTTCCTTTGAGAGTTCCCTTAACTATAAAAATGAAAGACTGTGCATCCCCATAATTAAACCTAAAGGATTTCTACCCATCCACATTCCCCAAAACAATTTTTAATCAAACAGACTTGTTCATCATTCAAAGGTAAAACAATAAGAGATTTAATCTACCCAAAGATTTTCCAAAGTGGCAAAATGAGCCTTCATATTTTTCATTTATCTCAATTTATCTCTTTTTGCCTAGGAGCCCTCTCGGGTTTTCATCCTAGCTTCACACATTTTTTTTCTTCTTTTTTGATGCTCATCCCACCTTTTTCCACATTATTTAAGCTTCTTATTTTTGCATAGGTTGCCCTTTCAGATTTTTGACCTATCCGGACCCCCCAATTTTGCCTAAGTTTCCCTCTCGGGTTTTCATCTTAGCGGGTTTATTTTATTTTTATTTTTATCATTTTTTAAATACCTCCTAAGAATTTATAAATTACAACGGAAATGGAGAAATATCATATCAATAACATGTTAATTCCCCCACCCCACAATTAAAATCTAGCATTGTCCCCAATGCATGTAAAAGATCAAAGCATAAATGTGGAATAAAGGGGAAGGAGAACGAGAGAAAAAAATAATACTCACAACTAGGACCAAGAAGGTCCCGCTCCTCCATGGTGGAGAGTATGCCTCCGAGTCCGCTCCTCCTTCCTGAGTCTGCATCGAGCAATGGGTCATCATCTATGTCAAAAGCTCGCAATATAGGAATAATGGATTCCAAGCCATTCTCGAGCACATCAAATCGCTTATCAAATATGTCGAACTCACGGGTGAAGTGATCACGCATCTGGTTCTGCATCTGCTCAATCCTATGCACCTGCTGGCGAATAGCTCTGACATTCTTGTCAATGCCGGTGAGTATAGTGCCATAGTCAAAATACTATGGTGGGAGGGCTAAGGTGTGGGATCTTCCGACTGTGGCTCAGGCTGTGGTGTCTGCTGGAAAGGGTGTTCTCGAGGGGGGGAACTGGGGTACCATTCGGCGGGCCATGTTCTCTACATTTAGAGCCATTTAAAAATCTCTTGCAGATTCCCGACCAGGATCTAAAAACAGGCGCTCGGATGTATGTCTTGTATGTCTTCCGAAAGATTACAACGCTCAACCTGGGGAAGAACCATGAACTTGCCTGCACCATACATCCTCATAAACTGGTCACAATCATCGGTAGTCTGTAGAATTTTCATCCGTACAAGCTTGTCAATGTCGTAGAAGTGCTCATACTTCCACGTGACAGATTGGTTGATTCTCGGTATCTCCAAATCTAAAGCCATTGCTATGATGGTGACCATGCCTCCCATACTGATCTTCTCCTTATTTGTGGTGGAGAGTTTCAAGCACATACGGACCCAGCAATGCCCCCAGTCTGGATGGCTCTGCACCTTGAAAGTCATCGCCCAAAGGCACTTCAGGTCGAAGTGCGATATTTGAGTTGGCTCTCCATGACAGAAGATCGTCATAGATAGGTAGCGATGAAAAATTATCAATACAGGGTGGATAATAAGTGAGCTCTTATCCTCTCTAGCCATCGCTCTCCCTGAGATTTCTACCCAAAATAGCCCCACATGAAAGTCGGGCACTGTAAGAAAGTCTTCCACTCCCTCATCAAAGTTCCAACCAAAGATTTCATTCAACTGTCCATAGTTGAGCTCACGCTTCTCATCATTGACATTGAATGTGATGTACTTGTCATTCTCATGCTCCTCCCTCTGTATGATAGCTAGAAACTCAAGAGTGAAATGATAAAAAGTGGGTCTGAGAAGAACCCTAAACCAACTTTATCCAAAACTAGAAGACGGTTTCCTTGATTCCTACCCTTTTGAGAGTGGTCGTATGAGCGAACGAAGTCACCATAATGGTCTTTTGGGCTAAGTTAGCCCATTTGGAGGCAAAATTTCCCTTAATTTTGGTTAAGCCCATAAAGTCCTTAGCAGGGGGCTCGACCTTGAACACATTATTAGCTATTAAATAGGTAGCACCAAGATTATCACACCATAATTCTAGGGGTCACGACTGACATACGCCCAATTATTTCAGTAAGGATTGCACCCATTTAGCTTCAGTTGTACCATTCGCCTAGGCCTTGTATTCTGCTTCTGTACTCGACCTGGACACCGTAGGTTGTTTGAGAGAGCTCCATGAGATCAGATTAGGACCTAGGAACAATGCAAAACCTCCAATGAACCTGCAATTTTCCATACACCCAGCTAAATCTACATCAGTAAAAACACTTAAGAGACTATAGATAGAATGCCGAAAATGAAGTTCTGTAGTAGTTGTGCCCTTAATGTATCTTAAGATACTTTTAACTACCTCCCAATGCACATCAGTGGGTTCAGACAAGTACTCACACACCTTATTAAAAGTAAGGAGATGTTTGGCCTTGTTAATGTAAGATATTGCAGTCCTCCAACCATGCTTCAATATTTGAAAGCATCATCCTTACTAAGGATCGTACCACAATCATGAGCATGCTTATCCATCACAGACATAGGGGTTGAGACGCTCTTACAATTCTCCATGTGAGCTCGATGAAGAAGATCAGAGGCATACTTGTGCTACATCAAGGTGATTCCCCCTGAATTGTAAACGACCTCAATCCCTAGAAAATAGTGCAGTCGACCAAGGTCTTTTATCGGAAAAGAAGAAGATAAGGCACACAACAACTAATCAATAGCCTGTTGAGTAGAGCCAACAATAACAATATCATCTGCATAAACAAGTATGTATATAGTGACGTTCCCATGATGAAACGGGAAAAAAGAACTATCGCCCTTGGAGGACAAAAAACCAAGTTGATGCAGTCTGTCGCTAAGTCGTGAAAACCAAGCACGAGGCAATTGTTTAAGGTCATAGAGCGCCTTCTATAGTTTGCACACATAATTAGGTCAATGAAAATCCTCAAAACTAGGTGGTTGTTGCATAAATATTTCCTCATCTAAGAAATAATGAAGAAAAGCGTTGATGACATCAAGCTGCCAAAGATACCATCTACGGGATATAGGTAAGGCAAGCACCAACCAAATTGTTGCAGGCTTCACAACCAGACTAAAAGTGTCTTGATATTCCACACCATACTTCTGTGTAAAATCTTGTGCAACCAATCTTGCCTTGTTTTTGTCGATGGAGCTGTCGGGGTGTTGTTTAAGCTTGAATACCCATTTAGAGCCCACACCATTAACACCAGCTGGCCAGGTAACAAGAGTCCACGTGTTCTTATGAAGTGCATTAAACCAGGCTTCCATTGGGTGTGCCAAGCAGGGTCAAAGAGAGCAAGCCTATGTGAGTTGGTTCGGCTAGAAACTGCTTATCGATTCAGATTATACAGAACGGTTCCATCCAACTACTTAGGAAATACTTCTCAGTGTGAAGACATGTAGCCATGCTGGGACGAGACCGTTCACTATCCGCTGGAGCAACAACTTCAACCGCAATATTATATGGCAAATTATCATCGGTGGGAGAATCGGGTAATGGAGACGCTGCATCAGGTGAGGCAATGTCAGGTTCATTTGTTGGATGGGTTGATTGAGTAACATTAATGCAATATTTCTTCATGAAGAATTCTTGGCCAATAAATGGTGTAGAAAACCTAGGCATTCATGCACTTGGGACATAGGTCATGCATGGCCTCAGACATCGACTACGGGTGCGGTGAACTGAGAAGCTGCAGCTACATCATAATTGTTAGGAAACAAAAGTGATAAGTTATGATTTCGCATATGGTCATTCATAATCACCAATTCAAACTAAGAAAGATAAACGACATAGAACATGGAGGGTGGTGTGACTAAATGAGAAGAGGTAGCAAATGGGAAACGAGACTCATTGAGCACCACATTACAAGAAATGTAAACCTGGCCAGTACTCTTGTCCAAACATTTATACCCCTCGTGCATAGAACTATACCCAGGGAAAACACACATTTTTGACCAAAAATCAAGCTTATGTGAGTTATGTTTACGGAGACTAGGCCAACATGCACAACCAAAGGTGCGAATAAAGAATAATCAGGGATAATTTTAAGAAAATGTGTGATAGGTGTAAAGTTGTTTGTAGTACGGCTGGGTATGGGATTAATAAGATTACAAGCAGTACAGAAAGCCTCATCCTAAAATCTGAGAGGAAGAGACGAATGTGCTAGAAGAGTGAAGCCGGTTTCAACAATGTGAAGATGTTTTCTTTTGGCCATCCCATTTTACTGCGATGAGCGTTAGAAATATTTGTGGAGATTATGGTATTCACCTCCCCAGTCAGATTGAACTGTACAAATTTTTGAATTCAAAAGACGCTAAACATGATTTTGAAATTTTAAAAGACCTGCTCAACATCAGACTTGTGTTTGAGAAAATAGATCCAAGTATAACGGTTATAATCATCCAAAAACTTACATAATACTTTAAACCTCCAATAGATGTATGAGCCAGCTCCCAGAAATCAAATTGAATAATTTCAAGTGGACGGGTACTAATACAAATGGAATTATTATAAGATAATTGATGAATCTTTGTACGTTGACATTCATCACAAACACTAGAATCATTATCAAAAGTATAGTCTAATTTATGTGATGATGACACCTTGACACTGGACGATGCGTGATGAGGAGTGCTTATGAGCAGCGATTGAACGACACTAGATAGAGATCCCCTTTGTTTCTACCGAGTAGAAGAGTTTTCTTTGTGACCTTGTCCTTAACAAAGAAAGCATAAGCATGAAATTCAATAAATACGCTGTTATCAGAAAAAAGCTTGTGAACAGAAAGAAGGTGCTTATTGATATGAGGAACTCATAGTATATTTTTAAGGGCAAGTGGACGATTTAAACAGGGAAATATGGAATGACCAGTGTGTGAAATATGCAAACCTGCTCTGTTGGCCACTTGCACTCGATCTTTGCCATGGTACCGCTCATGAATAGATAGCCTATGTAAATCACCTGTTACATGATCAGTTGCACCAGTATCAATATACCATTTTGTGTGGACGTTATATCCTCTCGCGGTTGCACTATTTCCGCCACGATACTCCTCTAGTTGATATGCATGATTGAACTTATTTTGGAAATGCAATGCAATATGGCCATAGATGCCACACACTTGACAACAAGGGGTATTGGCCCTGCCACGATTTCGGCCGCAACCTCGATCACTGCTGCCTCTAGTGCGATAGTTGCCTCGAGAATCATTGTTGGAATTGTGCCCATTTTCGTTGTTACGAAGAAGAGCATTGATATCCTGGTGCATGACAATGTTGGCGGAAGAAGTGAAGTTTGTCGTGCTCCTCATCATGGCAGCTTGGGCCTTGTGAGCAAGTAAATAGTCAAGACACTGGAGTTCTTGGCCATAGTCAAGACATACACAGAGAGGGATGAGGTGCCCTGCTAGAGGTTCGCTCGCTTTCATATGAATGACCGGTCTTACGAGATGAGCCTCTTGGACATAGAGGATGCTTTTGGGTGGAATGGAGCAGATATCAGGGTCATGTTCGATCCGAACCAGCACACCCCCACCGTGGAGGAGATTTTCTTGTTCTGGAATACCATCACCACGAGGGTGAACAAGGTCCGAGACAAGAACAATGTCATCATATATCATGCTCTGCGATTTGTACAGCGTCTGCTCTCGACTACCCTCTTTTGTAGCGCTGAGGCGACGAATGTGCCCAATGAGGAGATACGCTTTCTGTGGGAGTTAACCAGTGAGAGAATAGGATATGGAGAATGGGCTGACTTGTGGGTTTCCAGGATAGTAGAGGCGGCGAAGAAAGAAAAAGGAGAGATATCAGCTAGGGGTATGATTACCCTACTTGCAGAGCACCTCAGGATTGCCACACCTCCGGACCTTCAGCGACTGGGTCAAGGAGAGTCTTACCGCATCACTTTGACCAGAATGGTCAACTTTCACCTCATTAAGACCACGACTAATCCGCGAGCTTTTCACTGGTTTTACAGGGTTGGAGGTGTTTCTTTCATGAAGCTTCCACAGCCCCAACGTACAAAGCTGGAGTGGGACACATAGTTTCAGAGCAGAAGGTTGTGTTAGCTTCCTTGTGGAAAGATCCATTTTGATTAAATTTCCAACCTGGTTTCCGATAGCTTGGATTGCTTGAACATTTTAGTAGTAGAGTGGAACATTTTGAATTGTAATTCACGCCGGGACGATTGAGGATTCTGTGTTCGGTTTGAAATCCGGCGTCCATCTCAGTACCATCATGTTGACTCTGTTGAAAGACCAAATCGCCTTCATCCAGCAGTGCTGGAAATCCTCTTTTGATTGGAAGCGGATAAGGATATTTTTGAAGTCGATTACCTCCAATTGGTAGCTTCCAATAAACCCTATGGTATTGAAGTCTTGTTATATTCTATCCATCGGAGGTATGCCTTTAGGGAAATTTTTGGTCAAGGCATTTTTGTTGTGGGATGAAAGCTCAGTTATCTGCTCTGCCGTAAATATGACCGACAACTCTCCTTTGAAATTAGTGATGGTTGATTTTGGTGGAAGGAAGAGAAGTAGAGATTGGTGGGTTTCTGGTTTGGAGGGCTTGTGTGAAACTTTTGGTAGGCTGAGCCGCCATGGCGGCGCTTAGTTAGTCGCTGCTAATGAAGGAGCCGTTGCAGTGGTGATATACAATGTTGTCGGAAAAGTAAAGAAAGAAAATAGCTGTTTCAGATCTTTTCTTTAGAGAGAAGTGGGATGAAAGCTTAGTTAGAGAGAGTGAGAGCGATTCGCACTTGATTACAACACGTTTACAAATATTACCTTATGTGATGTTGTATTAGATTTAACGCAATATTTTTTAAAATTTAAAATAACACTTTTCAAAAGTTAATTTACATGTTATTGTAACATTTTAATAAGTATTGTGACTCTTTAGGGTAAAAAAGTAGAAGTGTTACCATGTTAGGGCAAACAGGTCAGCCTTTTTTTTTGCAGCTGGTATATATAGAGTCCATGTATATAATATGCTTGAGTCCATGTATATAATATGCTTAATTTCTTTCATCATCTATATTGAAACTAGAATAGGGGAACATTCAAAAGATTTGGTTGTTTGGTTGTTTGGTTGTTTGGTTGACGAAAGACTTTCACGTAAATATTAACATCTTTATTTTGCCTTTTTTGGTTCCTGCATCCCTTGACCTTTTTGCTCAATTAGGTTTTTCGTTTGTTTTTTATTTCGTCATATTTTCTTCCGATCTTCACCCATGTGATAGATCATCCTGAAATTAAGGTTGCGTGAATTTCGCCGGATTTTAGGAATTCATACCCTCTCTCCTTCTCTCCTCTTCACTTCACTTCACCCCTCCCCTTCTTCTTCGCACCTCCTTCTTCTTCCCATTTTTTCTTTCGATTTTGTTTGGGCTGATGGAGACTTGACTATCGTGGGAGAGCGAGGGTTGAATCTGAGTGGAGGGAAGAAGCAGAGGATTCAGCTGGCGCGAGCGATTTACAGCGATTCAAATGTTCTTTTTCTCGATGATCTATTTAGCGCGGTTGATGCAAAGACTGGAAATCACATCTTCAAGGTAAGATAGTTTAGTTAGATGATTGTGTAGTTTGAGTTTACATTCGCATAAAATCGC
>JAULKM010141388.1:0-18252 GCA_032355605.1 Rubia tinctorum | reverse complement strand
AAGTGGCCAGGAACGCATCGTGGCAATGGCAAGAACCGTCCGAACAGTGGAGGCTTTGACCACAGGACTGAAAGTGTGGTCAAAGTCAAAACCCAGAATCTGTGAGAAACCCTGCGCCACAAGTCTAGCTTTGTGATGATCAATAGTGTCATCTAGCCGATACTTGAGCCTATAGAGCCATTTGGAACCAACATTGTTAGCATTCGAAGGTCGAGGCACTAAGTCCCAAGTGTACTGGTCACGAAGAGCTTCCATCTCGTCAGCCATGGCAGAAACTCAAGCCGGATCCCGAAGAGCAGTGCGATAATCTATGTGCTCAAACTGAGCAAGTAGAGTAGAAGTAAGACCATGAGCGATAATGTTTGAATAATCCGTGTGCTGAATAGCACCAGTAGCCGACCTAGTAGCCATCTGATGAGTGCGAGGCCTAGGTGGAGAGACTAAAGGAGCAGTCGCGACCGGCGAAGTGGTTGACGAAGGGGCCGGTGAGGTGGTCGGTAAGCCGGGTGGGCTGCTCGGAGACCCATGTGAGCCTGTCAATGGCGAGATAGGTAAAGAAGGATGCATCGTAGCGTCCATTGGATGGTCTAAATCAGCCAAGCAGATAGAACATGGTGTTGTGGTCGGTGATGATGATAGCATCGATGAGCCAGGAGGGCTGGCAACCGAAGTGACAGGCTGAGCATGAGGAGACGCCATAGTGGAAGAAGTAGGGATATGAGTTGTTGTATCAGTGGGATCCAAAAAAGTAGAGACATCCGGAGAGGATAGAGGTACTGAAGTAGAAACATCACCATAAGGGAAGAAAGTGTCGTCAAACCGAGCATGTTTTGTAACATATATCTTTCCAGATGTAGGATCCAAACATCGATATCCCTTGTACTGGGATTCATACCCAAGAAAAAAACATGGTAAACTGCGAGGAGTGAGTTTGTGAGTTGTATAAGGACGAAGATAAGGGTACACACGACAACCAAATACATGAAAGTTCGTGTATATAGGAACCCTGCCATTGATAACTTCATACGGTGATCGTCCGCCAAGAACAGGAGTCGACAACCGATTTATAGTATAAGCAGCTGCAACAAAACATAGATAGGCTCATCTCAGTAATGTGGCGATGCTTGTGCTCAGCCCGACCGTTCTGCCCAGGAGTATACGGGCAAGAAATCTGATGGTGAATGCCCTTTGCTTGAAAGTGAGAGCGTAAGCATCCATTTACGAACTCAGTCCCCCCATCACTCCGAAACACCTTAATAGTGGAAGAGAACTGGTTCTCCACAAAAGCCTAAAATTGAGATAAACATCCCAAAAATCAGATTTTCGGTGGAGTGGGTAAAACCACAAGAGTCGAGAATGATCATCGGGGAAAAGAGCATTGTAGGAGAAACCATCAACAGATAAAATAGGAAAGGGCCCCCCATAAGTCACAGTGAACTAGACAAGCACAATGAGCACATCATAAAGAGACACGAATTTAGAAATATGAGAATTACCAACATGAGTAATAGGGAGTTGAGAATCATTGCCAACATATACGCTGGAAGAACCATGATAAGGTGCGACATGATCAGCATCAGCAGGAGACGATGCCATATGTTTTGTGGTGCCAGAATCTACAATCCACTTGGAGCCATCTTGTCGTCGATGATGAGAAAGACCAGTAAATCTTGAAATATCACTCCTTCAAGAATTAAAATAAGCCATATCCATAAGGGATGAAAGGAAATAAGAAAATCACAAATTTTGGTCAGAAAACACTCAGGCACGTGTAAATACGGGCGCGGAAATAGTTGGACGCGTGAACTCACGCGCAGAAACACTGATTGGTGCATAGAATTCACGCGCGAGTGAAAAAACTCGCGTAAATGGCTGTTGGCGTGTGACCTCACGCGTGAGTTTGGCTGCGGGCGCGTGGATCTCACTCGCCGAATGTCTGTTGTACGCCGTTGTGTGTCCGCTGTGGTTGCTTTGCCGATATGCTGCCTTGAAACCTGCGAAATAGTGGCTATAAATCTGAGGACGCCGATGAGAAGGAGGACGCCAATGACGAAGTCGGGGCGCCGGTGACCTGTCTGCTCAAGGCCTGAGGACGACGCCGAAGGAGTTGCCACGCGGGAAAGATGAAGACGACCGGTGAAGATGAAAGTGATGTCGAGTAAGTCTGAAGACAACCAGTGAAGACGAGGGAACACAAAGATTGTCCCCGGAGTATCAGAATTTGTCGTCGGATAAAGAGAGTGACGCCGAAAATTGCCGAAAAAGTGCCGGAGGTGCTTGGCCGGGATGAGGAGGTTCTGGTCGCCGGAAAAAGAGAGGGAGAGAGACGGCGAAAAATAAATTTTAAGTTTTAGAATTTCGTATTAGAACTTGTTCTGATACCATGAGAGAATGATTTCTCGTAATGAATAATGTATTACTGATCAGAATAAATAGAGTACAAAAGGAAGTCTAGTACTAGTATAAATCTAGTCTAGTCAACAACTCTATCTAGAATCAAATCAAATCAAATCAAATCAAATCAATCAAATACTTGAGTTATTCTAACACACGTTCCGCTCAACTTCCATTACTTGCTGAAAATTCTGCATTAGAATGGGCATTATTGTTCAAGCCTATGATTGTGGCTAAGTCACTATTACAGGCTAATTCAATATTAAATCAGATTGCCAAGTCAACTATTAAAACCATTGTTTCACCATTAAATGCCCCTTGTGAAATACAATCGATGGGCTTTGAAATTAAAGATGTGCTTGGAAATGAATTGGACCTAGTTTAAACGGTCACCATCATACAACGCACAACTCCAATTGAACTCGTTGGAAAGGAAAAGAAAAATTGCCTCCTCAAGCAAATAATCAATATAAAAATCGATTTCCTCCTCCGTCACTTAAAGTTGCACAATAATTGCATCGAGTCTATATCAGTTCTTCACAAAATCCTTGAAATTTTTCATATACAGCTCAAACGGATAATATCATTTCAAATATACAGGACCGCATAGCTTGATCTCATGCACCAAATTAACAATCAAATAAACCATTATGTCAAATATTAATGGAGGAAAATACATCTCCACCCAACGAAAAACTTCAACAATCATCGCTTGCAACCGGTCAAGTTTGACAACACTAATGGTTTTGTAACAAATTCTCTTAAAAAATAAACAAATCTTTCCAATGCACAATCTTAACTGGGATGACAATGATGACCTTATGGCAGTGACATTCAATTCTTGCATTAGGTTTTGGAAGTTATGTGATTTCATACGATCAACTTCAAGAAAGAGCGTGACATCTAAATCCTTCCAATAAGGTAGTCAGAAAAAATAGATAATTTTTTCTTTCTTCACATGCAGATTTTAAACTTCATCTTTACAAAATCGTTAGAAAATTCCCTAAATCTTTCAAAAAACATCGACGCCTAATAATGGTAAAGGTGGTCCTCTTATCTCCATTTCTATGTTAAACCACTTCTTCGCCAATCGCCACGGTTGCCCCAGGTAACTAAATCGCCTATGGCCTTGATGAACAGTTTTACATCCGTGCTTCAATTGACAAAAATATGTTAGGACAGGTCAAGTGCTCTTTGACCGAGTACCCAGACAAATTCTAGTATGCAAGGAGTCATATATGGTGCAAAACAACAATGTAGTTAGTGTGAAAAAATCTTATGTGCTACCATCGTACGTGCGAACACCTTCGTTGAACAACGCCGACAAATCATAAACCAGAAGAGCAAGGTATATATGTATATCATTACCTGGTTGTTTGAGCCTCGAAATCATCATAGATAATAAGACATACTTTTGCACTACCATCGTGCATGCGAACAACTTCGTTGAACAACGCCAACAAATCATCAACTAGAGGAGCAAGGTGTATATATGTATATTATTACCTGGTTGCTTGAGCCTCGAAATCATCATAGATTCACAAGACATACTTTTATTTCATTATGTGCCACAAAGAAACATTGTAGATCACTAACATAATAGGCCAAAAGTTGTGTGGTGCTCGTATTTGTAAGTATTCACCTAATACTATAAAAACTAGAATCATATGATATATAGAAATATAATGCATAAATATAATTACCAGATTATCGTCAATGTGATACTTTTACTTGGCGATGTCAATCTTACCCGCACAATGGGTCCAATCTCTGAATGTATCCACACGAATTTGTCTATTAGACAACCAGTTCAAGTGCCAGCTCCGTTCATTTAAAACACATAGAGAACTATTTCTGGAGTATTCACTGTCTATTGTGAACCTGACTCTAAGCCTATTTACAGAGACAATGTAAGAAGAAATACCATATTCATATCAATACATGTAACGGTTGTTGGTATTAACATTCCATTCATATCAATCATATTAACATTCCATTCATACAACATTAATCGTGTATTAATGCTGATTGATAATATATTATAATAAACTTTGATTCTCCAAATCAATACTGATTGTGAGGAATGATAACTCTTACCATTAATTTACAATAATCCGTCCATATTCATTTTGATTATCAAATAATCCATAAATAAATAATTTCCAATTACCCCACATGGATTAAATATCTCAATAATCCATTACAACCCCAATCACAAATTCTATATATAAAAAAAGTTATAGAGAGGGTCTCCTAACAAACAGTTTATGAATATGCCACTTATTTTTTACCTTATATACTGCATTTGTTAAATTACATACTAAATCTAGAAATTTTGAAAATATTTTTTAAAATTTTATATTTTTATATTTTCACATTATTATTACTTTTTTTAACTTTTAAAATACAATATTTAAAATTTATAAAAAATCACAACATTTAAAATAAAAATCACTACGAACTGTCCATAAGGTTATGGAAATACCGCATTTCCTGAGACTCTCTTTTTTATATAAAATATATGAATAAAAAAATAAGTACAATACTAAACTAATCTACTTAATTAGAAGAATAATACTAAACTACAATATAATATATAAATATATAAGAATAAAAACACAATATAATGTATATATATTATTAGACTGCAATGCTATATTATCTCATATAAGAATGCAATGCAAGATAATTAAGAATAATATAACACAATGTTATAATACTATGTTATATATAATTAGTTAATAACACAGAAGTTATGTGTAACAATATAATTACAATACCATATTTTATATTATAAGTTAATTAAATTTATTATTATTTATAAAAATAATAAAATATAAGTGTTTCAAAATATATTTTATGACACTTTATATGATAGACGTGTCAAAAGTTAGTCAAGACACTCAGTTGACCGAATCGCCGTGTCGATCAAAATAAAAAAATTGAGTGTCGCCATATCCAATCCCTACTTGGACGCGACACTACATCCGAGTAGTTTAAAACAGTCATCGTTTATTACTTAGTTTATATTGTATAGGTTTTTATTATCCATCACTGTCCACTTCACCAAAATGTGGCAAAAACTACATTAGTCTGCAAAGTGAACCCTAACCTATGTTGCACCGAGTCGGGGACGGGACATATACGGGTACGGGACATATACGGGTACGGATATGGGTATGGAAAACGGTAAAACATAAATATTTTGAATACGGGTACGGCAAGGATTCGTAGTCATGTCTTTGATAAAAATAAGATAGTGGTATTTTCTAAAATGTTCTTTAACAAATTAGAGGTAGAAATTAGTAGATTTTTGAAGCAGTAATAAAATAGTAATATAGAATTAACTCTATTTGTGTTCTTGGCTTTTTATTAGTAGTAGAATTTAGGAATAGGGATAGAAACGTTTCATAGAATTACCCATCAAGTATTCGATATGGGGACGTCCCCAGTACGGGTACTTCACCCTGGGAGCCATCCCCGTGCAACATAGGATAATGAGCCAAATTGACTGATAATTTCATGAACAACTTTCTGATGCTTAATTTCAAGGGGGTCAGTCTTCCTCGAAAATGTTGAGCGCTATCACTTTGTTTCCACCCTCTCTCCCAGCCAAGCTACTTAGAATACTTGGTAGAGAAAGATGAGTGCCATTACACCATAACTCAAGTTCTGCGTTTAACTTCGATAAATCCAACATGGCTCTCATCATATGTTCCCTAGAGGCATTTACTTCCTCTTTAGTCTCGGCGAGTTCCTTCTTCATTTTTGAGCACTACAATCATAAATAGAAATTACCGAAATGAGAAGATAAATTAGTGACTTAAAAATGATCCATTAATTCATGAGGGAGAGCCAAAGATCAATTCATGAAAAGTGAAAAATACATATGGGCTTCCCCTTCTCGGCTCTCTCTTTCAAAGCGTTAACCTCGTGATTAGCTGGAGGGTTGGTGGCACAATCAAGTTGATCGAGCTTCTTTGCACTGAAACACTTCTTTGACTCCTTGATAAAATCTAGGAGTCGAGGCTTCAGACCACCACCCGCGGTGGCTTATTTTCACTTTACCAACAGCTGCTCGTCAGCTGAGTTGTCCACAAATTCAGCCAGCATGCCAGTATACTCTTGGGGTACTTTGGGAGTTATGTCATCTATCACTTGGCTGCATCTGATTCGCTTGGTAATCTTCAACAATTCTATAAACAGCTTCTCGAACTCGGGATTCTTAACCACCTTAATGGTATAAGACTCGAGGATGGCATGCTGAGCAGCATGAAGTTTTTTCTTCTGGCGGAGTTTCTGATCTCTCAGGTTTTTCGAATTTTTTTTCTCTTCTTCGAGAGCTTTCTTCAGTCGCTCTATCTCAATGTCGGTGCTAGAGAGATTCTCATACGATGACACAACAATGCTATACATTGATTCATCTGAAGCTTTTGCTGCGCTGTGCTCAGTATCGAAGAGCTAAGTAGCTCTTTAGTTACATGCTTCATATATAATGTTGAGGGAAAAAAAAAAGAACGGATCATGGCGTTTTTGGACCTAATTGTTATAGGATATCTACATTGATTTATCTGAAGATTTTGCTGCGCTGTGTTCAGTATCGAAGAGCTAAGTAGCTCTTTAGTTACATGCTTCATATATAATGTTGAGAAAAAAAAAGAAACGGATCAGGGCGTTTTGGCCTAGTAGTAATAGGACATTTACTTAGCTTTGCAAGTAAAGATATCAATCTCTAACCTGAATTTCTGACCCGACTCGATCGAACTCAACCCGAACATGATTCTGGCCCGCAAAATATTGACTCGAAGTTGAACCCTACTTGATTGGAACTCAACCCAAAACTTGATTCTGACCTGATAATCTAGGCCCGAACCCGAACCTGACTCGACCCGAACTCAACCCAAAACCCGATTATGACCTGATAATCTGGGCCCAAACCCAAACCAGACGCGACCTGAACTCAACCCAAAACCCGATTTTGACCTGATATTTTGGACCCTAACTCGACACGATTGAATCAACCTGATTTTTTTAGTTAATCAATGATGATTTTTGATTGATTCCCTTTAAAAAAAAATAGATCCATTGTATTCCCCTATATTAAAAAAAATTAAAATTCTAACACTATCTTCAGAGAAGACACCAAATTAAATTGTGACCCATCAATTATAAATTTCTAGCTCCGTCCCTGCCCAACACTGACATACCGGTGTCTATGTACATATTTTCTAGTAGTATAGCACAACGCGAGGAACATTACAGACACGTTAGAACCTGACTTGACATTTACTTGATCTGACAAACAGACTTTTGACACTTTTCAACTCAAACACGTTTCGACCCGACTTGACTCGACAAACAGGTTTCGAAACTTTTCAACTCAACTTGACCCGACCCGAACAACAGACTTCAACCTATTTCAACGTGAACCCATTTCAATCCGACCCAATTAGATCCAAAAAAATAAATTTCAACTCATTTTAACCCGAATCGGAACCCGAATCTGACCGAACAACCGATTTAACGGCGCGTAGCAAGGCAGCAACTAGTCATTCTTAATAACATCGAATGAAATCGGTTAGGGTGCCAAGAATATTTTAACCGGACTTGTATTGGTTGGAGAGAATTCACACATGGCCTAAACTAAATTGTAGCGCAATCCTAGGGATATAGTTGAATAGCCTTTATCATTATAACGTACTACATGTACTTTAGGGCTTAACATCAAGTACCAAGGGGAAAGTTAGCCTTAACCTTTTATTTTCAAGTGGAAATATAAAAATGACCACTAGGTAACAATCCGAATTTTAAATTTCATTACCAAGCGGAAATATATAAAACCCAAATTTTCGAATTTCTATGGCATTGTATTTACCACTTGAACTTGTGGTTAAAGGGCTTGTCAGTTGCCTACTACGTTGTGTTTAAGATTAAACTGAATACTTCCTCCATTTTAAATATACTCCCTCTGTTCCATTTCAATTTTCTGAAAGAGAAATTGAGGTGGGAAATATATACAGTAAAAAAGTACATGAAAATCTGCCAAAACCTGGAATTTTACTGTAGAAGCGGCAGAAAAAGTAAGTCTTGTCTGCTGTGATAATCAAATGTTTCTAAGGCTGTCACAAGTTAACAATTCCTTCCAAAATTTCTAAATTAGCATTAAAAATTCAGATTTGGCTCCCAACTTTTAATTTTGGAGCCAAAAATAAGAATGGGGCCCAAAAAATAAAAATAAAAATACAATTACAAAAGAAACGTTTTGTCCTCTATCAATGCCTTCATTCTCTACACTTTCAACTCACTTCCACCTTTCCAAAACTTCGGTCCATCATTCCCTTTTTTGCGGCATTAAAAGCTCTCAGATTTCTTCTCTTTTACAACATTCTGGTCCCTCAAAATCAAAGATCCTCACAGGGCTTTAAATGCTGGTGGGGCTATGATGGTGGGAAGGAAATCGACAGGTGAGGAAAGGCAGCAAATATCACAATTTTTGTTGCAGTATAACAATGAAGGCAAGCTTAAGCATCATAGAAGATTTCAGGCAGCTGGTCAATGTGGGTGTTCAGTCCGAACCATCTGCACCATTTGGGCAAGAATTAAGCAGCAGATTGTTGATGGGGGGAACAATATGCGCAAGGTCTTTCCGACATGGAAGACCATGACCAACTAAAAAGCCAATCAACACTGCAACTTTGATGGCTATACCTCACCCCAAGCGGAGAACCTGCCGGGCTACCGTTGCTGGTCTGCATATCAGCAAGAGAACCGTTCACAGGGCTGTGACAAACAAGGAAATCAGGAGCCATACAAATGCAGTTCATCCATTTTTATCAACAACAACCAAGCTAACAAGAATGGAATGGTGTTTATCTAGTATCAAGTGCAACATGTAATTCAAGGACATGCATAACATCATTCATATTGATGAAAAGTGCTTCTACCTCATCGAATCAACCTCAAGGTACTTACTTGCCCCTAATGAAGCTGAACCATATAGGACACAACATAACAAGCATTATATACCCAAGTTGATGTTCTTATGTGCAGTTTGTAGGCCTATATTTGACCATGAGAGAAATTGTGTCTTTGATGGTAAAACAGGTGTCTTTCCTTACACTGAATATGTTGTTGTAAAAAATAAACCCAGTATCAATAGGCCTAGGGGGACCCTTGTTTTAACACCAATTTAAAAAGGTCAATAGGGAATGCATTAGGAAGAAACTAATTTATCATGCCATCCCTACCATTAAAGCTAAGTAGCCATCTTGGTTAAGCAAACGTATCCCTATACAACAAGACAATACCCCCTCCCATATACTGTCCAATGACCCCAAGTTCATAACAGCTGCAAATTCAGATGGGTTTACAATAAAAATGGTGTACCAACCAACAAAGTCACCCGATTTAAACATCATAGACTTGGTTTTTTTTTCTTCCATTCAAAGTTTACAACATGAAACCACTAGCAGTAACTTAGAGGGACTTTTACAGGCTGTGTACAATGCTTTTGAAAGAGAGGATCCTAAAAATATTTTGAGTAGATTTTCTTGTCTTCGTAGAATGTGATGATTGAAATCATGAAGGATAAGGAGGGAAACAACTTTAAACTGGGTATTTTGCCAAAGAACTTGATTGTGGACTATGAAATTGTAAGAAGTTGTTTGAAGGACCTGATTGCTGTTGGAAGGACAAGAAAAGTTCAAGATCTCATACTGAGCATGGAAATGGGCTAGAATTGTTTAGCTCGAAAAATATTTTGTAGGGTTGTGCTTGGGAATTTTTGAAAACATGCATTTTGGTTTTCTAAGTCATGTTTAAGGTGCAACCTTGTAAAATAGGGATGGTATTTTCCCTATTTGATTTTGGATGTAAAAGCAGTTTGTATGAATGAATGAATGCATTTTATTTTTATAAAACTCCAAGTCTGAGACCGTAAACAAACACAGTACAGAAGAAATAAATACTGATTAAGCACACTACATTAACCCTCAAATTACACAACCACATCATTATGCCATCATAAGGCTTTGATTTAACAATGCCTGGTTGCGTTCAGGGTTTTTTCCATCCATTTTCATCATTATTTACAGGCTGCCAGAACTCAAAGTCATTAAAACAGTAAATGTCAGGTTGTTTTTAAATCATATGAAAGCCCCGCCAAGAACAAATTAATTTTTTAACCGATAGGCATGACTGCATAACACAGGAATCGTACACCATAGCTTCATCATCGATTGTGACCTACTATTACTACAGTGATTCGATTAATGAAATTGCAACTCAGACACACTGCCTCGCCAAGAATAGCCAAGTCTTAAGACCTAACTGCATGGCTGCAATGTAACGGTCACAAATTTTTATCCCACAACCTTATCAAATATAACACTCCACCTTATTCCCTCCCCCAGTATAATAACTCACATAGATCTTATACACTTACACAACATAATAACTCACATGGAACAGAACACGTAATCAGATAGCAATTCATAAAACTATTAGTCCAGACAATCCCACACGACTGTACAATAGTTGAAAAATATTAGTCCAGACAGCCCCACACGACTGTATAACAATTCAGTAATATCAGTCCATGTGAGAACAGTCCACAAAATATAAAAACATTCCAGCAACAAAATATTAGTCCATGCCAAATGCAGACCATAATAAGGCAACACAACAAAATGCAGTCCAGAATAAGGCAACACAACAAAATACAATCCCAAAATTTAAACAAATAAAAACAAGTCCTAAATTTAACAGTCACGATTAATATAACTCATCATTAGTAATTGACCCATAGCCAGGTGGGCTAATCACAGGTTTTGCTAGTTTCTTCATCTGCATACAAAATCTGCAGAACAGAAACAAACATTAAAATATGGACAATTCAAAATGTATGCTAAAATAAAATGCTAAACGTAAAAGGTTAGAAGAAACCTGAAGTGCCTTCAAGCTGGTCTTGGGAGGGTTTCCCTTTCTCGACTTCGAAGGGACATACCCTTCAGGTGTTGGAAATTGCTCCCAGAAGGCTATGCCATCAAAAACATCTTGGGGAAAATTATGGAAGGACCACTTCATCTTGAGTTTGGTACCGTCTTTCTTAAGCTAGTTCTTAAAAAAACTATATAGATTTGAAAATGAATCTATATTTTTATGACTCTTCTTATCAAGTACAGAACCATTAGCAGGGGTCTTGACAGAGACCGGAGGATAGTCAAACTCAGAACAATCAACAGGGGTCTCCAACGCATTTGGACTCCAGCCAGCAAAGTTGATTGGACTGAAGTGAGTGGCTATTGGAATATTTGAAACAGTCATAGACCCCACAATGATTGTGAATCCTCACCTTTTTTCAGTGTCCATCATCACCTTAAAGCTCGAAGCTCCGGTACACGAGTGAGACAACTGATTGGGTTCATAACTAGAAGTACTCATGTCAATGACAGTAGGTTGTGATGGTAGACACAAGAACAAACAGAACTAAAAATGAGAAACCAAGTTACACAGAATAGAACAAACATAAGGCACACACAAATCAGAAAATCAGACACCAAGATCTATGGATCAATCGTAGGCATGAAATCATATTTTAGAGTACCATATTAAGAACATAAATTGAAAACACTTCGACTTAAAACATGCATTAATTATTTAATACGCACAGAAGAACACTAACTAACATGCTTTAACAATTTAAAACCAGCATCTATTTATAATACAAACACCTGAACAGAGAGCAACAACATACTTGACTAAACAACAACAAAACGTTTAAAAAATGCTTTCATTATAAACTAAACACAGACAAAACAACAAAAAAGACGCTTCCATGATTTAAAACAAGTTTCCATATAGAACAAACTGATCTGAACAGAGAGCATCAATATTCATAACAAATGAATACAGATCTGTACACATGCAAGCATTAAAAACAAATGAACACAGATCTGTACACATGCAAACATTCGTAACAAATTTAGTGAGGCCATAACGTATGAACGTCAAACAATCAGAACATTAACGACACATGCAATCAGTTCTCGCAACAATAACATTAGGAAACATCCCAAAATTGCTACTAGAATAAAACATGACTTTCGAAGAACTAAGTTTGACAAAACCTTAATTGTTAAACCCGATTAGAAGACATTTAGACTCAGCACAAAACAAAAAAACACACATGCAATCATTTTGAACTAACATCAACTCGAGGTCAACAGAAACCCCAAAGAACATCATCAGAGAGAAACTAAAAGCACGAAAATCGTTCCATAACAACCCATTATGTACACATCATTGAAGAAAAAGAGGAAACCTTTGTTGAAAACACTTTTTTGACAGATCTATGAAAACCCAGAACCGAATCAACAAAAAAATTAAAAACCAAACATAAACAAGTACAAAAATTGACCGAACAAGGGATTCAGAACATGAAAAGACCCATGATTAAAAAATAATTGAACCTGAACTTATGGATTGAGAGTTGAGAAGGGTAGTTGAAACCCTAATTTGATGAAACCCGATTTCAAACTCAACGAAAACCCAACACTCACCGAGAGCTGAGCGATATGGGACTAGGGTTCGTAAGCTGTGATAAAAATTGTAGAAGAATAGGGCTAGTTCAGAGCTACGATAATAAAGGGGAGAGGGTTTGGATTAGAGATTCGAGAGAAGAGAAGAGGGAAAAGTTTGTACTTTGATTTCAGAAAGAAAAAGATAAAAAGGGAGAGGATAAGGTTGAGTGTTGGAGAGTATTGGAGAGTGTGAGGGAGCCTTGGATTCTGATAGGATAAGAGGAGCTTTTGAAAATTAATGGGGGACATGTGGGGGCCGCACGTTAATTACGAGTGCCTTGAAAGGAAAATCGGGACACACATTTCAATTCCCACCCGCCACCTCCAATCCCTCACTAAAACCTAGTGTTAACAGCCCAGGCCCGAATGTGATTTCTTCAAATAAAGGGGGTATTATAGGTTCTTTGGGCCAGGTCAATCAACTCATTTATGGAAAATTTCATAAATTGCAATTTGAGCTGGGATATCTCTAAATGAAAATGTGCATTTTGAGGTGAGACGAAGGGAGTATGTAACAACATAATTTGTAAATGTGTAGATGAATTCAAACTGCAGACTCCCTCAGATAAAAAACTTTAACATTGGAGTTTTTTCCCCTGCCATCCCCAAAAAGTCTCTTGTGTAGGCTTGGTGCGTTAAATAAAGGTTCAACTATTTGATCATGGTTCGACACGCATCAGAGTGAGTATTTTTTGAAGAATTATTCGTTTATTTGAATTCTAAATGGTTAATTAACATGTTGGTGTTATAACAATTTAAACTGTAGTTGCCATATTCATAAATTTGGTCTTTTCATATGTAATTGGCAAAGATTCTTCTTGATCAACATTTCAAACGAGGCCATGATTATATAAGCATAAAAAAGGTTATATCTCCACTTATTAAAGAACTGAGAATTATAAGATACCTTTTTTTCTAAATGAAATGCATGCCTAGTTTCTTTGCAGATATTGTGTATGACTATGAAATGTCTAGGACATGGTGGAAGTTAAAAAAAAAGGGATTCTGCCTTCCATCGGTAAATTTTCCATGTTTAAACGAGATGAAAATCTTTTTAAAATTTGAAACCATGTCGTGAGAAATTAAATTTTGAAACACTCAAACTGAACCACCTCAACTGGCATTGTTTTGACAAAACTATCAAACTTGTAATATCCAAATTAAACCTTTAAATAACCACAATATATAGATAAACCATCAAACTAATAAATTCCAGAACTTGTCATACAAAAACTACAAGTTATAATTCAACAATAAAAATAAAATTCAACATCCTAATACATTCTGAAATTTACAAAAGCATCTAAATCATCCCTTGTTCGATAACATCTAAACCACATCAATCAATTACATAAAGAAATTCAATCTACTTTTTTGTCTTTTGTTTCTTATTCGCAGGACCTTCCTTTTGTTTGAGACTCCACTACCACTGATATTCTTGGAATGAAAGCCATATCTTTATCAATTAAAATGTGTAGAAAGATGAGAAATTATGGGGCGACTTCTTCATCAATAAATTATTGACACATTTGTCAAGAATGGACAAAACATGCCCATTTGACAAAAACTCTTAAGTTGCAGCTGATTCAGAGTTGCTTCCATAACAGTTTCTTTCAACTGGGAAATGCCTAATATTTCAGCCCCATTGACTGGACTTTCTTAGTCCAGTAAATTCATCAAAATTAAAAAGAAATTACATAAACAAAAAAAACAAATACAAAGGTAAACATATACACATACATAAAATATAATGTGCATATAAAATCTCAAATCAAGAAAAAGAAATATTTAAATCTGCCAATACCTAATCTATAAAGTAACATATAAAATCATAAATTAAAAATGCATGTACAACTTAATAAAGATTCACATTCCAATTTTAATAAAACCACATAAATAACTAGACTAAGCATATAAACAGACTAACTAATCCAACATTGACCAGTTTTATTTATTGTGGCAGTAGAATTTACCATTTATTATGGTTTACTTTCCAATATTGCTGATTCGGATTCCACCCTCGCGGCTCTTGCAAGATAAAGAGATTAGATGTAATAAACTATGTAACTCAACTCAAACATAAACACAAAATCACTAAAAAGAAATCACTAAAAAAGACTATGTAACTCTCAACTTAAGCACTCATAAAACTAAGCATAAAATATAACTAAACATAAACAAAATAGAGTACATAACACTCATTAAGCATAAAAGGCAATGAGAATCTAATCAAACCCTAACTAAACTTTAGATCAAACAAAACTTAATTTAAACAAACACAAAACAGAGAAATCTAAGAAACCGATTAAACATTCAAAGATTCAACAGTAAGACCTAAACAAACCAGAAAAATAGAGCATGAAGCATAAAACCCTAAATAAATGTATAAAACAAGAAAAAATAGAAAATCACCTTCCAAAACATTTGGATCATCCACTGATGATCTTGTTTGAATTTATTCTCGTTATTCAATATTATCCAAACAAACACTGCCGATCTCTTTCTAACCATTACTTTTGGTCATATTTTCGAACGAAATCTACAAAATACCAAAACAAATTATGAAATAACGTCGTAAAAACACTGAAGTTAACACAACACAACACAACACAACCACCTCATGGCCAGAGAAACGCCGGAGTTCCGGAATTCACCAAAAAAAGTGAAAAAACTAACTACAAATTGGGGGATCTTACCTCCAAAGCAGCGATTGACGAAATCTAACGCGATTCCATGGTGAAATCACCGATTGAAGAAACAAAAATTGTTTGAATCGACACTAGGGTTGAGAGAAAAGTTTTGAGGGGTTAAGGAAGAAGATTTTGGAGAGAGGAAGAAAAATGAGATCTAAAAAAATTAAAACATAATATATACTATATGATAGTTGCAAATTGGTCCACAACTAATTTAACATCTAAGAGAACCCTGATCTCACCATAAACTTGCGTGAGACGATTTCACACAAGTCTTTGTATAAACCCATTCTATACGTATAGCACATTGTATAGATAACGTGATTTTACAATTTTATTGGAGGGTTAAATTTCAGATTAACACACAAATATACCATTCGTTGGAGTTGTTCTGAGAGATACGTACAAGTTTACAGGTTGGTGATACACTTTTTTTTTAAATTTTCCCGTTGATTTGTTACAACAAATTAGATCTTTTGCCTCAATTATTCATAGAATTTTTTTTTAAAAAAAAATTGAGGTATAAATTTCTGAACAACCTTTATCTTCAGAATAGCTCGGGAACATGTTTCTATCAATGAAGTTTTTTCCTCTATTATAATAATTGAATAAATTATATTACTGTATATATCCACATCTTTTGAGTGAAACCAAGGAAAGTGGAGTAAATTTGTTTACTTTACAATTGTCAGGTTCTACATATATATACTCGCTCCCACCCAAATAAAATGACACATTTTAACTTTTGAAAGTCATATGAATCAATTTTTTACAATTAATGTCATTATTTATGTGTATGAAATTATTTTGAAAAATAATAATGTAAAAATATATGTTATGATAAATCCAATAACATATAACGTAATCATAGTCTTACATATATAATACTCCCTTCGTCCCAATCAAATCTAGAAACTTACTATTTGACAATCAAAGTTATTGAACTTTGACCATATATGTGAAATTGTTAGATTCGTCGTAGCATGTTGTTTCTAAATATATTATGTGGCGTTATTGTCCTTAGTTACACATATTTACAGTCAAACATATTTCTTGGAGACCTTGAAAAGATTCTGTGCAAATTTCCCTGGGACAGAGGAAGTAATAAAATATAGATTAAAGTGCTAAAATAACCCCGACTTTAAGCTGAAAGTGCCAATATAACTCTGTAATCTCAGAAAGTGTCAAAATAACCTTTGACCATGTTGGATTTTTAGTCAATAGGTTTACTGCCAGATTTTGTTGAAAATACTGTTTTGCCCTTTGTAAAAAAAATACAAAAACATGAAAAGATGACCTTGCCCTTCACATTTTCTCCTATTTTCCTCTACTTTCTCGCACCGTGACGCAGTCATAATATCAAAAAGATCCGCAAGAACTAATCTTGAAGAACAATTAAGGTCTGAAAGCACAAACCTTAGGTTTTGGTTCTGGAATCCACCAGAAAGAAAATAATCTCGAAAATAGTATTATGAATGATTAAAAATCTGAATAATACAAGAGATTTTTAAATACTAAAGTGAAACCCTGGAATAATAAAAAAGTAAATTTAGAATTAATTCCGAAATAAAAAGAAAATCTGAAAACACTCTAAAACAGTAAATTGCCATTTTGAGACCTTAAAAGACCTCAAATGGAGAAAAGGACCCCAATTATTTGATTTTTAAGGATATTTGATCTACTCATTGACACAGTTACAACGCACATGACCTCGCCTGATTCTGACTTTGAACGCAAAAGTTATGTTTAAAACCATATTGAACTTTACGACGATCCATCGCTTCTTCAATGTTGGGCACCATTCCCCATGCATTAGTCTCCTCCACCTACGAAGAGCTCGACCCCAAGTTCTCTTCAGGATAGAGAACCTCATTCTCATGGTATTCATGAATATCAACCACGTTAAGAGTGTTGGAAATACTCATAGTATCCGGAAGAGCCACACCATAAGCATCATCATTAATCTTTCGGAACAACTTAAACGGACCATAATTACGTTGCTTGAGCGACTGTACGTACCAACTGGGAATCGATCCTTGCGCAATAATATCATGACATCATCTCCTTCCTTGGAAACCTTGTGACTCTTACGATTATAAGTAGCCTCATTATTTTTCTTCCCAGTAGTCTCCAAACTAGCCTTAACAGATTCCTTGGTCTCCACAATCTCCTTAGCTAAATTTTCTTCCAACTTTCTAACTGTAGGAACCTTTGGCAACTCGACCAAATCCACCAAATGCTTCAGAATAGTAGTATAAACTAGTGAAAATAGAAATTTTTCCGTAGCTGAATGGACTGCACTGTTATAATCAAGAAAATTCAACTTGAGGCAAAACGAAATCCCACTGTTTCGGCTTCTCACCATAAACACTACGAATCATATTTCCCAACGTCCTTTTCATTACCTTAGTCTGCTAGTCAGTTCAGTGATGAGATGTAAAACTCTTATTCAAAGAAGTCCCAAACATCCGCCACAAAGTAATCCAAAAATGACTGAGGAATTTTGCATCTCTGTCTGAAGTAATAGATCTCGGAACTCCATGTAGACGCACAACTTCCCGAAAAAACAACTTCGCAATATTAGA
>JAULKM010141377.1:0-18255 GCA_032355605.1 Rubia tinctorum | reverse complement strand
TGAATAATATATGATTGAGACTTTGCGATTTGGGCATGTTTTGGTGAACGGAAGGGCCTCGAAAGTCAACATTGATTACTTGTACACATTTTTAAAAAATTACACTGTGGCCCAAAATTGTGTTTCCCCAATATCTATTACTCCAAAATACATAATTTTTGATATTCTTACCTATATATAAAAATATTAAATAATACCCGAAAAAAACCTGATTCGAAAAGAACCCGACTCAATCCAACCCAACCCGATGTAACCCGAGCAAAACAATTATACGACAATAACCCGACACGACAATAAACAGACCCGACCCGACCTGACCCTGAAGAAAACAACATACCCATTTTAAATTGACCCGACAGCAACCCGACACGAGAAAAAAAATTATACGACAATAACCTGACACGACATTAACCTGGCACGACCCGAAAACTAAAAATTGACACATTTTTTACCCGATTTGTTTTAACCCGAACCATTTTTAACCCGACACGATTACCCGAATTGACACCACTAGACGCATGGGATATGCTCCGGTAAAATTGGACATGAGCAAGGTATGAAAGTGATCATTTATTAAATGTAAGTTATACTATAATGTTCCGATCCTCTTTATGGAACAAAATTCAACAATATTGGAACGAAAATTTACGTCCGATCTGCTCCCATATTTTATTTAGAGCTTTCCTGGTTGATAGGGTCATTAATCCATACTAATTTTTTTTCTTTTTTTGAGGAATCCCATATTAATCTTTTGATGCAACCAATGTGTCCTTATTTTCTGACGGGGTCATTGATCCATAATAATAAAAAATCTTTTTGAGGAATCCCATATTAATCTTTTGATGTAACCAATGTGTCCTTAGTTTCTAATGGGCTCCATTTGCATGAGAGAACCTTTGAAAAAGACAATGAAAAATGACGTTTCTTTTTTAAAAAAATAAAGGAAAAAGGTATCAATTTGCGTTGCGACGTCGTTCCACTACTGCAGGACAGCGTCAAAAGCACCGGTATTTTCGCGCAATTGCACCAGTAAAATATCCCAAGAAATACCGGTGCCTAAATATAGCAGTGTACTTGGTTGCTACAAATGCACCAGTAATTAAATAACGATGTAGAACTTTTTAGCACCGGTTTAATGTACCGGTGTGTAAAATCGGTGTAGTTATGTTGCAAATTGTGGGGAGACACAGTCACAGTTGGACCGGTAAGGTGAATAATGTCGATGTATATTTGTAATGGACATTTGCACCGGTATTGGATTCAATACCGGTGCATGCATGGTTGTGGAATACTCTTTCACCGGTATGATGAACCATGTATGTACACCTGAAAATTATGATATCGTTGGTTTATTTTACACCGGTAGTTCTTATAAATTTCCGGTTCTATAGATTTGAAGTTACACCGGTATTAAAAAAAATCGGCGTGACAATTTTTTTAACACCGGTATAAGAAGTATTTATTTGGTGTTGCAATTTTTTTTACACTGGTATCCTTGAAATATATGGGTGTGTCCATTTTATACGGTTATTTTGGGGACTTTTTGTATTCACTTTTGTATACTTTTGAGATTTAGATGTGGCATTTTGCCTTCAAATTCTCTTAGATGATTTAGGAGCGACTTTACGCTCTTATTACACTTCTAGGGGATTTTGTGTGACAAGGCAAATATATTAAAACTTTGAACACTTCGAAGATTATCTTGGAAGACTATGGAGACTACATTTTGAAGACAATGAATACCTTGAAGACCAGAAGAAGGGAAGAGGAGACAACGACAATTAGACCAAGAAAGAAGACAACATTTGAGGGCAAAGTACCCTGACCTTCGCGAGTCACGACGAATGTGTTGCGATTGCGACGGTACTATGCCTGTCGAAAGTCGCGATGAATTTGTCATGAGTCGCGACTCGCGACTGCCCATATCTACTTTTTGGACTTTTTATACTATAAATACTTTCGCTTTTTCCCCTTTTCAAAACTTCTTCCTTCATCGTTTTATTCTGCGATTTTGGGGTTTTGAAACCCTAGTTTTCTTCTTGTTTTCTTAGTTTGTAGGTTAATTATGTGTTTTAGTAGTTTAGGTTAGTAATCTCCTTGGGAGCAATGGATTGAGGCTTCCTTATCTATGTATTGAGAATCCTTATCCATCTATTTGATGTTTTCTCTATTGTGTATTTAGTGTGCTTGAATTTGATTGTTGAATGATCAATGGAGTTAGAAGTTTGAGTATATGAATTGCTTGTATGATTATGTGTTAGGGTTTGGAGAAAGTAGCTAATTCTCCTTTGCTTTGATATGAAATCCAAGAACATGAATTAGAGCTTCTAATGTTGTTAGTGATTTGATAATTGCTAGATGAATGTGATAATATCGAATTCTTTATCATGTTTGTTTTGTGTAGCAAATAGGAGAGGTTTATGAACATTGAACGTTCTTGGCTAATCGAGTGTAAATGCATTGGTTTAATGCTTAGACAAGGTGTAGTGTTTATAAGTGTTACCAAGTTTGTCGATTCTTGGTGCTTAATGCCATTAATGTGATACCTTTAGGCGTTGAATGACTAAAGGGGGTCATTAGTGAGGTTTAGCGAGAGATGTCGAATTCACTCTTGTAAACTACTATCAAAGAAGAATATAAGATTTATCTTCACAACAAGTAGTTAAAGTAGTGAATAGGTCGTTGATTCAAGAATAGATAATAGGTTCGGAAGTGGAAATCTATTGCCTCCAAGACTTTGTCTTTTGTAGTTTTTACCCTTTTTAGTAGGTTGTTGCATTATTAGCATTGTTACTTAACCTCGCTAGTTGTATTTTGTTTACTTTCATAATTTAGGAAACCAACCAACCCAAATCCCCCCCCCCTTTCACTTGCTTTTTATATATTTATGTATATATACATCTAGGCTTATATTCACCCTTGTATGTGTAAAAGCTTAAGAAGATCCCTCTTCTCTGTGGACGACCCCGACTTGCCACACTATCTACTTAGTTATATTTAGTAAGCATTATGGGCTTATAAATAGTATCTCTGAGAGGTACGACTACGACCTCCCATATACCGGTACAGATTTGTAATAATTTTTGCATTAACAAATTTATTCCGGGTGGGCCCTCCCGGATTATTTTTAGGGGCATGCACAGGCAGAAAAAGTGAATTTAGAAAACTATAAATTGATACCATTAAATTGTAAGCAACTAAAAATGTAATAATGTATTGATCGCGAGAGTCATGAATTAATCTTAATGTCTAAAAACGGTGGATGCACTTAAATTTGAAAAACCAGACAATTTGTAAAAGAATTAAACGTTCAACCAAGCATACAAAATAAATGTTTTCATTCACTGTATTTGAATAGTCAACCTATGATGTCGTTCCTGTCATCCAGCGGTTGCAACAAAGTATTTGCATGTTGCTGGTACTCATTGATCCACGCCTCGCACCATCTCTCTGCCACAACTTGTATTTCATAGATATTGTATGGCTCTTACCCCTCTGGGAAGATTTGTGATATTCACAGGTATAATGTTAGTGCAGGAAGAATATCTCTAATATTTACAGTTTTCTTGGTAGTAATTAAGAATTAGTAAGTTTGTTCCAATTGATTTTTACCTTGGGGATATTGTTTGACGTTTTGTGGAGAACCAATTCTTCCATGTACAACATGACAGAGTACCCACATTGCCACGAACCAAGCTGGGTTTAGTATTGCATGGAAATGCACAATTCGTCACTAATTTTTTTGTTATAAAATGTTTTTTGTGAAATTGATTTGTAGGATTAAATGAATTACCTTTATGTTGTTGATACTCCATGTGTATTCGGGACTTGGTTCCATCTTCCTCTTCTCCCTTTGGTACGTGTAAGCAAGCCGTTCATGAAAGTAAATTACAATGTCAACTTGATCGAGAGAATAACATTAACATATTATGAAATATACTGATCGTAATACCTTGAGAGCAACCTATTCTCGATAACTTTGGTTGGTTTGATACTCCCCGTCGGTGTGTCTAGTGTGAAAACCTCATTTGTGCTCGAATGGATAATGACAAGGTACTAATGATCGCTGTGGGAAAAAGAAACCACTTAAGCATTCCAAAACGGTAGAGGTTAGAAACGTGAATGGTAAGCCCGGGGAGAAGGCTTACATTCTTAGGAAGGACACAATATAGAACTTAGAGTCTATTATAGCCATTGTGTTCCAAATTTTGTTGAAACGCACTTCAACCTCCTTGTCGATGTCCGTTAAGCTCCCGATGTTTGATGGGAAGAATTGGATCTGGCCAAAATTTGATTCGTACACTTTCTCCCATAGGTTCCTATTACGTTACGGGAAATTTTTGCATTCAATCTTTATTGAATAAAAATACTAGTACATAATTAAAGTTAGAAACTAACCCTATCCACACATCCATTTGTGCATTATCGATCTAGGTCATCGAGTTGTAGTTTCCAAGCTTGTTGCCGAACTCGACCAGTACATCTATGCCAACTCCATTCCTCCATTTTACCGAAAAAGTCGACGGACGGAAAACCGGGATGAACATGCAGTAATTATTCTTTACCATTTCCGTGATAGCCGCATTGCAATCAACTATGAATCTTTCCATCAGAGGGAAATCCTTCAAGTTCCTCCAGTTGTGAATCTGGGGATGGACAAGAAACAGTAAAATGATGTTATGAGTCATTGATATTCTTAAAGTTAGGGCATGACAATTTAGTTGGTATGGTATACTACATTACCTATTTTGGTTGCTTCTGGCCTAGTCTCACTCTTGACAAAGGATTGAAATTGGTGCTCGAGTGGGAACACCTGCCGGAAGATGTACCCATCGTACCTTGTTCGATAAGAATCATTTTAATATTTTAGGTAAGCTGAACGTGTGATTTATTTTTTTATGGAAATGTTATTTAAAGTGTGACAATAATTTACCTCATCTTAGGTGATAATTTGAATCTCCGCATCGTCATCGGCCATTTCATTGAACTTATCTTCCAGATCTTTCTCTGTAGGTCACTCATATCCCTTGCCTATCAAAGAGACGGGCCAATCGACCACGCTATCAAGATCCTCCCCAACGCTGTCGAATTGGTAGTCTGCTGAGGGCAGTCCAACCTTAGGGTGGTAGATTGGCTTGCAAAATATGACACAAGCAACACCTTCTTGCTGGCTATGCTGACGACGAGGGATTTGTCGCAACCCATGTGCGACCATGTGCTTCTTACCGATAACGTCTTTCACATACAAGGTTACACTTTCTCCATCCTGCATGTAAAAATGTTGTGGAAAATATTTAGTCCAAATGAAGGTATTGAGCATCTAAAAATTAAATAACAAGATAGCACATTTATTTATGTGGGCATACATCCTCATCTCTTTCTCTATCGTTGGGCTCTCCACCTGACTTTGACGCGGCAACATCGAAGTTCTCCGTGGAGTTTTCAATGAACTTCTTTGGATCATCAAGGCTGGTAGGAACTTGTACAGTGCATGCAGCTGCGAATCCCTTTACTAGTTACTCAAGGTATGACACCATGGCCTTAGCAACCGGTTGATCAGTAGATGACTTCTTCCGTGGTGTTGGTTTGCTCGAGGAACTGCTGATTCACTTACTACGGCTGAGATAAGGAACCGCCACTGAAGTGGAAGTCCAGTCCGAGTATCCCTGTACCTGCTAGGGTGATCCTTCTTATTTGTTGCCTTAATGAGAATTTCTTTTTCAGGCTCTAATACCAAAATCCCTCGGTCCTTCTCCTCATTCATTCTCAACTGTGTTAAAAGGAAAAGCAAACTTGTTAATGTGAAAATGGTCGAAACATATGCTTAATTTTGTAAATATCGAAGAAAGTGATAGAACTTACTATGTCGGTAGCAATTCTCTGGACCTCCTTGGACGTGTACTTCCCAATGCTATCGTTGTTGGCCACCAGGTAGACAAGCGATCTGTCTGTCTTGAATTCCTTGTTCTCCAGTTGTTTCTCATTCTCCTCCGTAGTGTATCCCTGATTGGATAGCTTCTTCCTCTCTTTTTCTTAATGTTGCTCAGGAAGTTGTCTACAACTTCTCGATTCCCTTTCCTCCCAGTGTGATAGGTGTAATCCTTTGTCGACGCATATTCAGTTTCCTTCTTTCAAATCGCCTGAGGGGAGGGATTAGATTAGGTTCCAAATGATAAATCTAGAAAGTTATCCAATAACAATTGATCGATAGGTTGCCGTTGTAAATTATTATAAATAATACCAGGAATTTGTCTTTCCGGCGCCTTCTCTCAAACAAATTCAACTCCTCATCATCCATCCACTTATACTTCTACCATGATTTCACCTTCGATTTTTTGAGTCCACAGTCCACGTCATGTATGTACTTTTTTGCCACCTTTTTCTTCTAGTTAAGATTTTGGTCCCTTTCCTTCTTGATCACATCCTTCTTCAACATTTGAAGTTGAACTTCGGTCAATGTGTTCTCAATAATGAAGCTTGCCTTTACAAAAAGAAATTAACATGAAGATTTTAATCTTGTGATTGTAACGGAAGAAATTTAGAATGAGAGGCTAAAAATAAATGAATTGCTTACCAATACGTCCTTTCACGCCTCTTACTTTACGTTGTCAAGGACATCGCTACAATGTTCACATATCCCGAATTTGATGCGGCATCTGAAAGCATAATTCCCGTAAGCCATCCATGCCGTCTAATTCTTTGTGCAAACCACCTCATTTTCGTGGAACCGGAAAGCAACAGGAACGAGATTACTTTCCTTCGCAAGCTTGATGGACTGAAAAGTCGTTGTTCCACGCTGCCTGCACAAAGTGTTTATCTCAAACTTGTCGAAACCCTCGCCATGTTTACCTCCCACCTTGGACAAGTTGTTGTCCTCTTTTTTTTACTTTCCTCCCCTTTCGCGATCCCCTCACATCTTCGTTTCAAACTTTGGGGTTCTTACTCCGACCCACCGCCTTCCTCTCCCTCAAAGTTGTCTTTTTTTTGTTCTTGTTGTGGTGTCCCCTCATTTTCAAACTCTATATTCAATGGAACCCTTGGGGTTGGCGGTTCTTGGTCACCTCTGTGTTCCTCATGTGGTGTAACGACTTTCTTCTTTGGTGTTTGTCGCTTTCTCTTCGTGGTCAGTTTTCCACATTTTTACGGCATCTACAACAATTTAAATAATCCAGCCATAAAAAAATTAAGTCAATTATGTAACATAATCTCACCCATACTTTTGTAAGCTAGTCATATAACATAAATGACATGGATGGTAAAAAGTGAAGCCCAACATGCAACGTAATATGAGTCATAGTTATGTACCCTACTCATATTGCGTAAATGAAGATGTGGTGAGACACAATGCTGAAAAAATAAGCCACATAACCATTCGAATAAGTCATACATGCATTGAAAAAGCTTAACTCCCACAATCATTCGAACAAGTTTTAAAACCATTCATACATCTTCACCCACCCAATCCCTTCGACACCATAAAACACTATAAATCTAGCACATAGAGGTTCTTGGGACGGTTTGAAACTAGAAGGCAACCGACGTAGTTGAACACTTCTTAACCAAAAGGAAGTAAATTAATTATACCCTAATAAATTTCTTAAAATTTGATATTCCACCAAAGAAGCATGAGAATGAGATACTACATCGTCCGTTCTAATAGATTGTGACTTGTAAATTCAAAATGTCTTTTAAATAAAAATTTCCCTCATTCGGGCAAATGGTCAAACATGTGTTCTACATGAAAATAGTATATATTCCCATTCATAATTTAGGATCTCATACCATTGCAAAGATTAGCAAGTAGATTTACCTTGTTAGATGAACCTAGTGTGGTGAAGTTTTTGCACTTGAATCCCAAAAGTTTGACTCCACAAGAAAGGTGGGTGTAAGGGATTGTTGGTTGTGGAAGAAAGGGTATACTCTTCACCCTTTTGTAGCAAACTATGGGAATTGAGGAGTTATGGAAGGTCATGGGGGTTTATGAGATGGTTGAGATGGTTGAAGTTGAGAGAATTTGTGGGGATTGTGAGGCGAAAAATGTGTTATGAGGTTATAACATTTTGGGCACGTAGTTTTTTAAAATATCCGATGTTTGTGTACTGGTATTTTTTTTAAAAACCGGTGTAAGATAATGCTTGGGGTGGAATATGTGGAAAAAAATTTCCCTAAGTCTGTAGCACCGGTACATGTGCCGGTGCAAAATTTGATATACCGGTGCAGAACTGGTGTTCAAAGCAGTTGCGTGCAGCTGCTTTAAATCAAAATTGGCGAAACCCGAGACCAGTTTCCTTAAATTTCGTTAAAGTCCCTAGCACGTGTCAATAAACCGGTTCAAATGTAGAGGAACCGGTGTATAAATGGTACACAAAGCAGCTGCTTTAAATCAAATGTCCAGCAAAAATAAAATACACCTGCAGGCGAGTGGCCTTCATGCGCTGAAGTGTGCAAGTAGCCAGGCGTGCCCGCGCGTGTTGACATGTGCATCATCTTCTCTACGCTGCACCTGGTGTGTTCTGCGATCGGATCTGCATCCAGAAACCGTGATTGGACCGTCATCTTCTTTACCGCATCCAGAAACCGATGTCTGCTTCGCAGTTGCCTCGCCGGAGACAACACTAGAGAACATTGCCGGAGACACAGTGAATCGAACACCAGAGATCATCACCAGAGGACGTAGCGAATCGAACAACGCCGGAGAAGAACATCGCTAATGGTACGACGCCAAAGAATCAACGATCAATTGCAGAGGAACATCGACGATCAATTGTAGAGGAACATCGGCGAATTGCAGATCTGACGACATTGCAGAGGAACATCGTGAATAACGGAGGAAGAGAAGAATCGTCGTTGTAAGAAGAGAAGAATCGTCATGTCGCGGCGGAGGAGATGTTCGCGGTGGAGGGGAGTTTCTCGGTGGCAAAGCGGTTGTCGAGCAGTTTCTAGAAACGGAGGAGGAGCAAGATAATTCAATGAAAATTCTGAAAGTTATAAATATTTATATAAATTTCTGATAATTGCACAATAGGTCCCCATATTTATTAGCATATTTAAAAGAAAAACCCCACTCCAAATTAAGACTTATACTAATTGCATATTAAACCCTGCCTAAAGTTTAGACTACTTAAAACAAGACTTTGTGTATTATTATTAATTAATTAATATTTAGTTTAGTTGAATTCAATTGAAAAGAATTACATTTAATTTGTTTTAGATTTTTAGTGGATAATTGTTTTCAACTAATCTTATACTGTAGTTTATCAATATAACTATTACAAATATGTTCAAATCATTCTACAAATTTCTTTTCTTTTCGTTTATCTTTCTGTTTTTCAATACAGTCCGTCTCTTGAAAGACCAATGTTTAAAGTGCAAATTAAAAGAAATTAAAATATAATTTTTGAGTTGCATTTATCGGGTCATAAACTTTATAATTACTACACATTGCATAATAAATTTGTAATATTGTAATTAAAAAATTAACTTTTTTATTATTGTAATTAAACCTCAACTTTTCATAACCCTATGAAAAGATGGTTTTTCCCAAAATTTTACCTTTTCAGTATATTAGAACTACTTGTAATTTGTTTTCCATGATTTCATTATTGTTTTAAATTAATGGTACCTTTGGTTTTTTTTCTGTAATAAGAAAAAACTAGAACCATCACTTAGGGTGGGGTTTTTATTGGTCTCTTAAGTCTAACCCAAAGTTTAAAATAGAAGATATTTTACTCACAAAACGTCTTACTAATCCATGCCAAAACTAAATTACAAGTCTTGTTAGAAAAGAGGTATTAATAGATAGTTTTTTTTTTTAAAAAATCAATCGTCATAAACGGGGTTTGGAGGATATCTTTCCTTTTCATTAAGGTCATGTGTTACCAAAAATTGGCTTACCTCAACTTGCCCGAGTCCTTTCATTTGTTTCCCCAAACTAGGGGTATGATAAAAATGCTAAACATAAAATTACAACTTTGAATGTATAAGCAAATAGAAAATAGAAAGGGGTATATCGTAAGATAATGGTTGAATACAGACGACACATCTGACTAATTAGGATCGAACCACTGGAGGCCGATCACAACATTCAAATATCAGCCACCTTCTCACGGAGTTTCCAATACACCTTGCTAATCAACCTCTAAAGCAACCAAAACAAAAATGAACTCCTGAAGTATAAGATCTGGTTCATCTCCATTGAAGTTCTTTATAGAAAGTAGGAATGACCCCGGTCATTTTGGTCACCAAAGAGTCTTTTATAAATGTAAGTAATATCGGTAGAAAGTACGAAACACGACACAAGGTGATCAATCAAAGATTTTTCAACTTACTCGATCTATAAATTTGGACTGTAGATTATGAACGGAATCGCCAAAGGTAAGTTTTTGTAAATACCTTGACTTGGATTTCTTCTATACTAGCATATAGACCAGATCAGAAGCCGACTAAGTTCAACTAACCAAAAGGAGTCGCTAGAAAAACTTAGAATTGGTAGAGAGCAGTCACAACAAAATATTTCAGCTAAAAGGACCTCTTTAAAAGCAGGAACCCCCAATAATTATGAAAATAAACAAAGTAAAAACTGAAATAATTAGAAGCCTCCACTTGAAAAAATATATATAAAGTATAATAAAAAAAATGGAGAAGTACCCCTTGCAACCTTAATATCATTGGAGAAAGGCTTAGATCCGATATGACCCGATTTGAAAACTATAGGCCTTGGTTGCCCGCCTATGACTCAGTGAGTTGCCCTTTAGTGAACCGAATTGGCCTCTACTAGGTGAGTTGGCCATTCTCAAATCTAGTAGACTTAGTAAACATTAGATTTGAGTCAATTGGGCCTCAGATCAGTCACAGAAACCCTACTAGCTCGGGTGGTCCTTTGAAAATCATACCCATCTGATGAACAAGTTGACGCTACTGGTTGGAATCCGGAACATCTAAACGCCGGTGGTCAGTGGCTAGAGCGCCGACTCGTCTAAACGTTGATTTTCCGTATAAAGTCAAAAATCCCGTGTTGCCACTTGTTCGCCGATCTCAACACGGCCATCGTTACGTCGCGTCGGAAAAAAACCTCCTTTGTCGAGATCCGGCTCTACGTTGCCGATGGAGTCATTAATAGATAGGTTAACATGTATTCTCCTGTGCACACTTATATTTCTCCAACTTGGGAATTCTCTGAAACGGTACTTTGGTTGTTTGTATCTCCAATTTTCTTTACTTTTTCTTTGTATAGTACTATCAATGTGACTATAAATTATTTTAAAAATGTGTATTCTATTTTCACACTTCAATCACAAGTAAAGCAAAGGATGTACAAAAAAATAATAATAAAGCAATGGATAAGTTCGTTATTATGTATTTTTGAAGCTATATGAGCATGTTGAAAAATATTTTGCATTCCATATAATATGCATCAAAAGTTTTTTATCGTAACTTTTTTTATTCCTTAAAGGCAATTTTTTGGGAAAGATCATTTTTTCATAGGCATATGGAAAGACGGAGTTGAGTTAGAATTATACAAACGTATAATTTTTAATTACAAGATTAAACATTTATTATGAAACGTGCAGTAGTTATAAGTTTATGACCCGATTAATGCAACCCAAAATT
Organism: Rubia tinctorum; assembly: GCA_032355605.1. Taxonomy (NCBI): domain Eukaryota; kingdom Viridiplantae; phylum Streptophyta; class Magnoliopsida; order Gentianales; family Rubiaceae; genus Rubia; species Rubia tinctorum. The sequence goes on along the minus strand of JAULKM010141377.1, from coordinate 6,645 downwards.
TTATCTTGGTTTTTTCTAACTTCCCGTTTAAACCTTGATTTTTCGTTAACTTATGTAAAGACCGTATTTTAAGAGATGAATTTAAAAAGTAATAATTAAATACATATGTAAATTTATAGTTAAAAAACATTTTTTACGTGTCACTAAATTGGTACTTTTAATGTATTTTATTATATGTATATAAGTGATTTTAATCACAAACTCTTGTGTAAGATTGCCTAATTATTAAATTAAGAGGTTAAATTTAATTATTTTTAAAATGAGGCTCGCCAATGATTTTTTTACAGATTTTTAATTTTATAAATTAAGAACAAACTTACAAGATTTAGACTGTCACTCTAAGTAGGGGTATTCATGAACCGGTCCGGACCAGTAAAATGGATCGAATCGGACCGGAATACAAAGACCGGAACCAGATATATGGAATTTCGGTTCGGTCTTCAGTCAATTTTTTTTTAGAATTCTGGGTTCCGATCCGGTCCAATCCAAAATGAATTTTTTCGGTCTAGACCGGATGGACCAATAACTTACTGTTATGTATATCTTTTTTTATACTAGTTTAGATTTATTTCTATTGGCCTTGTATTCTTCCATATTTCGATGCAAATATTTTTCTAATAACTTCTAATTTACTATCTTTTACAAGAAATTTTTTAATTATAATATTTCCGACACCAATTTTTTTATAGAAGAATAAATCTTATTAAAATCCGATCCAACCGGTCCCAACCAGTCTGTACCGATTCAAACCGGAATAATTCCGTTCCGGTCCCGATCCAAAACCAGTATAATTCTGATCCGGTCCAGGTCGTGGTCCTAAACAATCACCAACCGGTTCAATTCTCGATCCAAACTTTTCAGTGATCCAAATTCTAGTCCTAACCGGTTCCGATTTGATTCGGTCCGGTCTGGACATTACATAATAAATGTTTGCTACCATTACAAGCTATCATTTTCATCCCTTAGCTTTTCCGCTCCATTCTTTTGATTGAATTTGAAAGGCTATTGTTTCAGCCTTCATTTTCTCTCCTCAAAAAACATGGCTGTTTCTTTCCATCCATAATCTATACAAACCAGCAATCAACAACATCATCTTCATCTTTTTCTTCCTTCTCGCCAACACAAATAATACCTTCTTCAATTCCCTTGAGATTTTTTAATTTTGGCATCCCCGATCTGCTGAGTAAATCTTTCCCAAAACTGCAATCTACAAACAGGTGCTGGGCACTTTCATCCTCATCCCAAAAGCAGCAAACAGTTTGCTCTTCTTTCAGAATACCAAAACTGTATAATCTATCCTTTGTCGCCAATTTTCCATTTAGCCGCGACCATGTAAAAAGCCCGGGTTTAGGCTGCAAACATTTATGCCATAGAATCGCTTCCTTTCTCCTACTTAACTTTCCACCTTTCATAATGTCATAAATCAAAGATATTCTGAGTTTACCATCCTTGTTAACATAATTTTCCAACATTGGATGTACAGTTTCTTTCACCTTTATCAGTATTCTCCGAGGCCAGCTATGAGTGTATGGATTATCACAGTGTTTCAGTTCTCTTTCCTTCACGTAGTATTCTTGAATCCATTTTACCAATAAAACATCCTTCTTCTAGAAAACATGCACAAGTGTTTGCACAACATTGCTTTGTTCCATAAATTTGAGTCTTTTATTCCCATATATGCCACAAGTTTTCTCGCTGTTGCATAAGGAACTCCATGCTACAGCAGAAAAGCCCCTTGTTCCCTCATCTCTGCCCCAAAGGTAACACGTGCAAATCTGTGTAATCCTTTTGTGTACACTTTCAACTAAGCTCAAAACATTGCTCTAGTACCCAGTTAGACTCATCAATACTCCATTTATCAGCAGCATTTTCCCAGCCCGAGACATATTCCTTGCACTCCAACCTTGTATTTTGCTTCTAATTTTTTCTACAAGTATTTCGCAATCATCTTTGTCTCATTTAACTAATGACAAAGGTAATCCTAAATACTTCATACGGAAATCACCTCAAGTTGCATTCATTACTAAAGCCAGAATCGTTTTTTCCAGCCTCTTCCATCTTTGAGAGAAAAACTTTAGACATCTTATCATTCATTGCTAGGCATGTTGCCTCCCTGAATTTTCTCATAACTTCCTTCACTCCGTTCATTGTTTTTATGTTGGCTCCACAAAATAACAAGAACATTTGTCTTTTTGCACTTTTGATGATAATCAATCCTCCTAGTTGAATCTCCCTTTTCATCAACCAGGTAAAATTCTCCATAAAAACTACGAATAGAAGTGGAGAAACTGGATCACCCTGTTTAACCCCTTTTTAGCCATAAATATTTCATAAATCTGCCATTGATAGATAAGCACAGTTCTGACGTCATAGTACTCATTTGAATCCAGCCCAAATTGTATTAGGGAACTTCAATAATCTTAGTCATTCAATCAGAAAATTCCAATTAATACTATTGAATTCTTTACCAATATCAATTTGAGCCACACAACTTGGTCTCATTGACTCAACTTCATATCTGTTAAGCAATTCATGGGCTAGGATTATATATGTGAGATGTGTCTGCCTTTAACAAATGCCTTTTGATCATTGCTAATTAAATCAGGTAAGACTTCCCTTATTCTGTCACTCAAGATCTTAGTAATGATCTTATAAAGTACAACAGGAAATTGGTCTAAAATCATATGGTATTTGAGGATGTTCAAATTTTGGAATCAGAGAAATAACCGCATTCCTGAATCACAGAATTTCATCTCCTCTAAAGAAGCCATGCGCTGCCTATGTTATTTCATCTCTAATGTCATCCCAAGAATCTCTGAAAAAATTGTCTTGAGAAAACCATATTTTCCAGGGTTTTTGGATGTACTGATTCCCCATAATGCTTTCTTGATTTCATTTTTGTCAACTGGTTTAATCAGTTTTACCTGTTGACTCGGGATTAGCACATTTCCTTGCTGCACAATTCCATAACCTATAAATGTAACATATTCTTTTACCACCAACTGAGATCTGAAATGGCTAATCAGTTCTTCCTCTATTCTCTCCTGATCTGACACGAGTTTCCCATCAATTTTCAGAGAAATGATCCTGTTCTGGTACTACCTTTTCTTCAAAGAGTCATAAAAGACTTTAGTTGGTCTATCTCCTTCAAATAACCACTACATTTTAGTTTTTTGGTAAAGAAATCTACAATCAACTTCTTTAAATCTCTCAGCTTTATGTTTTGCTTTCTGCTCCTTATCCAACATTCAGTTCCGCCCGTCTTTCTCCCATTCCACTTGTGCTTCCTCAGTTTTTTTTATTTACTGATTTCATCAAACTCAGATATATTTAGCATTTTCAGGGGTTTCTCCAATCTATTCAGTTCACTGGCTATATTCTTCATACATTTTACTAGTTTCATCCTTCAAATTTTCATCATCATCTCCTATAATTTGCTGAATTGGTCCACATGTCAAAAAACCTGAAGGGTTTCTTCACAAATTCTCTCTTCTGATTGAATTTAATCACTAGGGGTAAGTGATCAGAGATTAATTCATTTTTTCACTTCACAGAACACGTCCTGATATTTTATTATCCAAGCATTATTCACCATCAATTCTTCTCATTACCCTTTCATCACCAGTTCTTCTGTTGCACCTAGTGTAGATAGAGCCTGTTGTTCGGATATCACACAATTCCAAATCTTCAATTTTCTACTTAAAATGCTCCATTTCTTTTTCCTCTATCTGATTTCCACCAATTCCCTTCTCAGGTTTCAAAGGGGAATTAAAATCCCCCAATATCAACCATGTTTTACCCTTTCTTTCTTGTAGATCAGAAAACTCCACATATTTTTCTCTTCAATACTGTATTAAAACCATAAACCACAGTACAGTAATATATACTACTTTCAAATTTCATATTGCATTCCAAGCCAATACATTGTTCATCAGCATTTAAAACCTTGACATCATGCACATCTGATCTCCAAGCAGCCCATATCCTACTTGTTTTTTTTTTCACTTGTGCTGTTAGTTACTAAGTTCCAGCAAGGTCCCAGTCTCCTCCAAACATCCAACTTTTTTTTAAAAAAAATTGTTTCTGAAATTCCCAGCAAGCCAATGTCATTTTTCAGACAAAACTTCCTCACCACATTGCGCTTTAAACCCTCTAATGTTCCATGTTGAGATGCTATTCATTATTAATCATTTTTCCCTGTTCATCACCATTCCCACCTCCCTTTCCAGTGATTGACCTGAACTTTGTGCCACATCCATGTCATTCTCTTTCTGATTTTTTCCATTCCTCTGATTAGCCTCAGCCGTCATCATATTCTTCCATTTATCTCTTGTCCCCCATCATGCTTCTTTGTATACACTTTCTTCAAATCGATCTGAGTTTTTTATCCCCCAGAAATGCTTTCTTCCTGCATTCAGATCCTTGGTGCCCATACATTTTACATTCAGAACAAAGAACATGTTTCCATTCAAATAAAATTTTCTGCTGCACAATAACTTTTCTTTCATTCACATACACTACTTTTTCAGGAGCCGTGTTACCAATTTTTACTACTAATTGGATTCTGGCACATGTTAGTCTTTCTTTTTCAGATGTAGCTCTATTTGAACTAATTGCCTTTACTAAAGGGCTAACAATTTTACTGGTAGTTTTGGGCTTCCAGTAAATCAGTGGGAGATTAGGGAGTTATATTCAGACAAGCACATCATCAAGTTCATTCAATTCAATATCTATATCCCATTTTTTCACAATCACTGGTTACCCATTAAACATAATCATTCCAGTTTCTACAATTTCATCACAAACGGAATTTGAGATCAATTTCAAAATATTATCACCCCATATTCAAAATACAAATCCTTCATATACCTTAAATGGGGGGATTACATTCCATTGTTTTGTAGACAATATAGTCTTCCCAGAGTTTTACCCCCTGCTCAACATCCTCATTTATAATTTCTCCCAGCTCTATACTATCAATGTTTTGCAGACAATATAGTTTTCCCAGAGTTTTACCCCCTCCTCAACATCCTGATCTGTAATTTCTACCAGCTCCATACTGTCAATGTTTATTGTTCCATACTTTTTCACCTCCTTTTGATTTTCAAAAAGAGAGGCCCATGTTTGTGATTCCTTTTCTTCAACCCGTTCTCCCCATGAGAACCATTTCCTTCCACCATTTCTTCTGCTTTTCCCCCACATCTAGGGTTTGAGCTCCCCGTATCTGTATCCCAGATTAAATTTCTCCTCGATTCTTCACTGTTGTTTCAATCATTACTCCTTCTTCACCCTTCTTTAGATTACCAGTAAACCCTTCATCATTCTCTCTCTTCTTTAGTTTCCTCCCTTACAAGCTGAACTATTAGTTTTTTTTTTCATTTCCTACCCTGCTTATTCCCTGATCTGCACATGGCGACGGTAAACGCCGATCAGAAGTTCATACGAAGTATGAAATTACACACAGTATTGCACCTATGCTCGACCACAGTAGCCTACAATATGTTCACATTTTTTGTGAATTGCTATACTACGCCCTGTATTTTACTTAATCACGCCCTGTATTTGTACCATGAAAATACAAGTTTGTATTGTTTTTGAAAGAAAATGAAAATGAGTTGTTAACCATGGACAATTAATAGTAATGCTAATTTGTTAAGAAGGGATTAAATTAGTAGTTTTTGATGGAGGTGGTGGTGGTCGCCGGCGGAGGCGCCGGAGCCGCCGGTAGTGGCGGTTCCGCCGGTGCCGCCGCCGGTGGTGGTGGTTCCGCCGGTGCCGCCGGTGGTGGTGGTTCCGCCGCGCCGTCCGTCCTCCGGTGTATTTCCGGCGACGAACCCACCGTGGCTCCGATCAGTGTGAACGTCGGCTGTAGCGGACGTTTTCCGGTCGCCGGCGTTTCCTCCGGTTCGCATCCCCCTGGTCCGGTTCGCATCCGCCTGGTCCGGTTCGCATCCGCCGGTTCGCATCCTCCGGTTCGCATCCTCCGGTTCGCACCCCCCTGGTCCGGTTCGCAACCCCCTGGTCCCGTTCGCATCCTCCGGTTCGCATCCTCCGGTTCGCATCCCCCGGTTCGCATCCCCCGGTTCGCATCCCCCGGTTCGCATCCCCCGGTTCGCATCCCCCGGTTCGCATCTCCCGGTTCGCATCCCCCGGTTCGCATCCTCCGGTTCGCATCCTCCTGGTCCGGTTCGCATCCCCCAACTCCCCATATTCAATGCTATTAATTCCGAAAATTGTAAGAAAAAACTCTATAAAATGGGGTCTCAAAATGCTGAATTTGTAAAAAATCTTTCACCTATTCCTCTCTAGTTGGGTGGTCAAGAACTCCATGTCTTATGAGGTATTTTTTAATTTAATTGTTATAGTGGTGCCTTTATAGTTGTATAAATAGAAGTTTATTAGTTGTGTGAATAGAACCTCAGTGTGTGTGCATGATTCAATTTATTGATTATAAATTGGCTATAGATTTCATAATTAAGATTTGATTAATATTGAATTGTACTTAAAGTTATAAATTTAGACAATCCCGGTTGAGCCAATAATTTAGAAGAAGGGCTATACTGCGTAGGTTTTTCTTTTCATTTAGCAGATTGATTTGTACATAACCTATATTGTGTATTTTAGTTCCCATTTCTTGAACTCCCA
>JAULKM010141369.1:0-18256 GCA_032355605.1 Rubia tinctorum | reverse complement strand
GGGTTGTGAACGATTTGTCTATTTGGGGAGGGGCTTTCAAGGGGTTGTGAAGGTGGATGGTGATCCTAATTTCCTAGTGTTCGAGTGCCAATGTTTCATTTTCATTGTGTAATAGTTGCAGTGCCTTGGCTGCTGAAGGGAGCTGATAGGTTGCGTTCCGAGTTGGAGGAGATGCAGACTAATGGTCCTGCTTCACCTAGGTACCCCCAGGTTCTTGTCGATCTACTCGTGAAGATGAAGTCTTTCAATGATTTTTTTGAAGAAGTTTCTACCTCCGATTGCAATATTGGGTACTGCGAGGCTCTGGTCGAACTGCGAGGACTGAACCCTACTGTGGAGGCTCAGAATCTGCCTAAACTGGCTAAATCTGAGAAGGTGTTGGAACAATAGAAGGCTATTCTTAACAAAGGGTTTATCAATAGCATTTCTGATGGTGGTCACCCTTATGCCTTGTTGTCCCACCTCGCTAGTCTTCTTTGTTTGCCATTGTGGCTGAACTGAAGAAGTATGAGGTTGATTATTTTGAGGGTCTTCCATTCGGTTCTCACCCTTCTGAGCCTCCTGCTAATTCTTATGCCAACGCGAACACTGAGGTCTCCACCCAGGATGCGAATAAGGAGGATTCCACTGCCATCGTCCAACATTCATATGTTTCCCCCTCTAATGTTGTGAATATTAGTTTATGTATTTTTATTTGTAATTCATAACAGTATTCTGACGTATGTTTGTATTGTTTGTATTATTATGGGTAATAATTTTGGACCACGCTTATAATTGTGCAAGTTCTCATCGTATTTATTTATATACAGGGTTTTGGTATTATGGCTGATCATAAGTTTTTGAAACAACTCGACTGTTCGGGGTCTTGTGTTTGTTTTTATGATCTTCCTGAGTTTATGCCTTCTCATTCATTTTGTCCTATTAAGCCGGGCGGAGCTACTCTCATTCTCTATCCAAGGAATATCTTGAGCTTATTTCTGTTGATCGCTTTTCCAATTTAGATTCCATTCCATTATGTCTTGGATGGAAACTTCCTTCTTCCTCATCATCTCCAGCTCCTTCCGCGACATGCCCTTGTAGCCAGTTTGTTCCTGAAGATTACAAAATTGAATCTTTGGACAATGATATATTTCGTAATTTATTCGATCTTGAATTTTTCGGCGTATACATGTATTTGCTCAATCTTCCTAGTCGTGTTCAAGAATGGGCGGTGTCGATGGGTATTCGTTTGAACTATATGTTACTTAGTATCAATGATCTTGAAGTTGGATGGAAGAAAACTTTAAAGGATACTCAGGACACTGTCCGTGAGTTGAAGGAATTTTAAGCTAACAGAAAAACCTTATCCAACGCCAATATTTGAGTATGGTTAGAATATGCTTGGTCAGCAAGAGGAGGCTAAGAATTTGTTTGCAAGCAAGGCCCGCTAAGCTCATCAAAAGACTATGATTATTGATAAGAAATGTTCTCGCATCGATGATTTATTGGATCGATTGAAGAAAAAAAAGTGTGAATGCCTTTCTTCTTCTGCAACTGGGTGGCAAAGTAGATTTGATGAGCAGTTCGCTACGTAGTGAGAATGATCAGCTTCATGGTGAGTGTAATCATTTTGATTCATGTGTGCACCAGGTTGAGCAAGCTTGTGGTGATTATAAAGATAAGCTTTATGACCTTCCATCTTTGTCTCGTAGTTCTACTGGACGCGGAGACTTTACTATGAATATCGGCGAGCAAAGGATTAATTTATTTGAGTCTGTTAGGTCCCTCCCATATTCGCCAACTAGAATATGAAGTTCAAAATTTGATAGTTTTGAACAAGAGTTATCAAGATACTATTGATGTTACGAATATGCAACTTGATCATGAGGAATTTGGTCCCATAACTGATTTTAAGGCATACTATGACAGGTATCTTGATAAGATGGGATGAAGGGGTCTAACGCGGCATCCTGCCTACTGTTACATGAAATGGCGGTATGATAATATCCTGGATGATGAGTGCGAGGATGAGCAATCTCGTTGCATAACTGAGCAATCTCATCGCGAGGTCGAGCTATCTCGTCGCTGTGGCGGTTCTTCATCTTCTGGATTATCTCGTGCATCAAGACGCATATAGCTTTTTTCTTCTATTCGATGCACTAGTTTGTTTTCTCAAATGTTCCAAGTAGTACTTCTATGTTAAAATATAAATTATCAATGTAAAATTGTTGTGTTTTTTGGTTTTTCCCTTGTTCGTTTGTCTATTCATCCAAGAGATCTATTGCTCTTGTGATTAAGTTTTGTTTTTGTTAAAACTTCACCGTTCGAAGCTATATAGTTTATTGTTTTGCTTCCATTGCTTCCATTGTTGATATTGCTGGCATATGTGCTTTTTTTTACAAGATCTATAGCTTGCAAAATGAAGAGTTTGTATTGTGCGAACTTCCAAGATCTATTGCTTGCTTTAGTCACTATCTTTGTAGGCATATTTGCCTTTTTACAAGATCCATGGCTTTCTTAGTTAAGTTTATGAAGTTCCAAGGTCTATAAATTACGAACTTGAGAACTTGTATTGTGCAAGCTACAAGATCTATTACTTGCTTACGTCGCTATTTTTCTAGGCATATATGCCTTTGTGCAAGATCTATGTCTTGCAAAATTAAATTTGCAAAGTTGCAAGATCTAAAGCTTTCAAAATTGTAAAGGATATGGAAAGTAATTTATCTCCAAAGACGCTTTTCGATTATAATGTATGGTCACGATAATTTCTCTTTCAAAACTAAACAAAGTTGCGAACATCACCAATGATAATTTAATGGTTCCCATACAATCTGGATTTTTCCTATCCTCCACCTTAGATCTAGACATAAAATTTCTTAAGTTGATCACATGCCAAGTATTGGGGACGCTGCTGCCATCCAATCTATCTAACTCATAGCAATTCGACCGATGCACTTTCACTATCTTGTACGGGCCTTCCCATTTTGGGCTTAGCTTTCCTTTTTCCTCTGCCAATCTTGCTTTGTTCTTCCGCAACACAAGATCACCAATTTGGAATGTCAGCTTTTTGACTTTCTAATTGTATGCTCTGGCCATCTTTTCTTTGTACTTTTCTTCTATGATCGTTGCCCGTTGTCTTTTCTCCTCGAGTTCGTCTAAATCCAACCTCATCATTTTGGTATTATTGCCCTCCTTGTATTCCTTTACTCAAAGGCTTGAGTTCCCGATTTCCACTGATATTGCCGCCTTGTGACCATAAATTAGACTGTATGGTGTTTCTCCTATTGGTTGTTGAATAGTCATTCTGTATAACCATATGGTATTGGATATCTTGTCTACCTAACCAGTTCGTTTGCCTTCCAATTTTTTTGGATACCCTAAACTATTATCATGTTGGTTACTTCAACCTGACCATTTTCTTGAGGGAGAGCTACAGATGAGAACTTCTGCATAATCCCTAACTTCGAGCACCATTCTGTAAAGGTCTCAATTGTGAATTGTGTGCCATTATCTGTGATGATAGTTTGTGGCACCACAAAGCGACAAACTACATTCTTCCAGACGACCTTTCCTGCTACTTTTGTTGTGACTCTTCCTAATGGATTTGCTTCTACCCATTTGGTGACGTAGTCAATTGCCATAATTAAAGATCTTGAATTTCTGGCATCATTTGGAAAAGGTCCAAACCGATCGATTTCCCATTTATCGAATGGCCAAGCTCTTTATATTCCTGTTAAAGCAGCCCATGGTTTGTGCGATATTGGGGCATTGATCTGGAAACTTTTGCACTTTAACATGAAGTTGTACGCATCGTTGAACATATATGGCCAATAGTAACCTGCTCAAATTATCTTCTTTGCAATTGTCCTAGACCTTTGATGCGTTCCACAAAGTTCTTCATGCACTTGTCTTAAGATTTCCCCTGCCTGCGATGGTCCTACACATTATCCATGGAGTTAAGAAACTTTTTTTTGTATAAAATTTTCTTCATAGGTATAGTTGTGGGATCGCAATTCCAATTTTCTTGCTTGTATCTTGTCCGCTGGAAAATTTCCCCTAGCAAAGTAATCTATTATGTCTTCTAGTTTACTTCTTATGTTTGTACTGCTAACACAGTTATTGTCACTGTAATTCTGACTAGGATGACCTCCACGTTCACATCTTTTTGTCCGACCAATGAATCAAATCCAACTATTGCTAGATTGCTCAAAGTGTCTGCCTTTGTGTTTTTACCCTTTGGTACATGTTGAATGTCGAAGTATTCAAGCTGGGAAATGAGCTGGCGAACTCTTCCCAAATACTTTATCAACTGCTCCTCCTGCACTTCATAGTCTCCTAGCGCTTAATGGACCTCTATCTGTGAATCACTAAAGGCCTTAATGCTTTTGACCTTAATTGTGATTGTAAGATCTAAACCACCTATTAAAGCCTCATATTCAGCCTCATCATTGGTGAGTGGAAAGTCAAATCAAACTGAATATTTATGCTCTATGGGAGGCCGGTTCCGTGCCTCTCAATGATAGTATTTATAGACCTTAATTACAGCTAACTACTAAAAAGTAGATAGTAGCAAATCGGGGTCGTCCACGAGGAAAAAAGGGTTTTATCGAGTATCAAAGGTAGTTAAAAATCACATAAAGAATGTCACTCTACGTGTGTGGTAGCAAAATTGAGGGAGGTGGGTTTGGTTTTGGCAAACACTGCGACTACTTTAAACTACTAAATTAAATTTGCAAAGGATTAGAATGAACAATGTAGATACAAACACAACTAGCACAAAAGATGGAATAAAGATGATAACGAGTCTTGGGCACAATTGGTTTACATTTCAAGTTATCCTTTGATCATTGACTAATCATCCAATTTTTATGCATTAACCACATATTGTGGAGAACTTGTCAACACCTTTAAAGTGAAGACATTTCTCACCTCTCCTCGGTTATAGTTAGAGTGGGCGATTGGCGCCACACAATAACCCTTACCCTCGGTTTGATCTCGACGATCAACGTCATAAACTTCCCCGAGAATAGAAATAAACATGGAGACCCGACACAACTACTACAATGTCCTACAAGTGAGAAACATCGGGATAGCACAATTATGTTCCCTAATGAAAACAACGAGGATCAACCTTCATGCTAGGTGTCATTAGTGTACTACTTCGATAATTAGGTAAACCCATTCAAATTAATCCTAAATCTAAGAAATTTCATCAATCAATAATCATAATTTGTTGTCACACACAATTATAACCTAACATTAACCAACGATATTCACATCGATAAAAAGACAAATTCTCCCGGGTTTGACCAAAAACCTAGCAAAGAATCAATTTATAATCTTCAACTAGTTGATCATCCTAGTCTAAATCATACATTAATCACACAACAAAGCATAAAACATACTTGATAATCAAAGCACAAAACAGAATAAACCAAGTCTCACAATATTATGCTAGAAATGCTTACCAATTTCTCCCAAGATGAAATCTAGCCTAGATAATGAAAACCGATAACAATTCTACAACAATCCATGGAAGAAATACAAAAACTATGAAAAGATGAAGAAAAACTGGGGTTTTAAGTGCCCTAGTTGGGCTTACACAAATGGGGAAGAAGGGGGCTATATATAGTCCAAGGACATAGAGGGGAAAAAGGCCAAAAGTGTCAAATTCTAGGCTAATTTCGCAGGGCGTAGAGATGCCTTGCGGCCTGCAGAGGAGCTGCTGCCCTCTTCTTATTTCATTCGCCCCGGGTGAGCCACTAATCCGTTTTGGGAGTTATTGTAGATAATTTTGTATTACTCGAGAAGACAAATCCAATGGTACCACCCTTGGAGGCTGGTTATTCTTGGATCATTCTCTGAACTCGGTTCAAACTTTCGGATCACAATTCATCCGCTTCTTTGTCTTCCTTCTTTGACGCTTTTATCTCTACCACGTTTTGACTTGTGTCCTTCAATCTTCTACCATCTTTGAAAATGGCCTTCACTAAAATACTCCGAAGTACTTACGAACAATCTACAAATTAAGCTCACAAAAAGAAATCTAGATGCTTATAAGGACCAAAAATCCACTAGACTAAAAATAGGTTACAAAATGAAGGATTTAGATATGAAAACAGAAAACGGTTATCTAAACCCCTTATGATCTAAACCTACCTAAATATAGCAATCTTCTAACAAGAAGATAACAAAAGAGATGTTAAGTGCTTTGGAAAATACATGCATTTGACGTCTCATCAAATCCCCCACACTTAAACCTTTACTCTTCATCGAGTAAAAAGAACAAGCTAAGGCCTAAGCGTAAATTAGCATGCAGAGGTTTTCCCAAAACGCCCAACATTTTATTCCTAGACTGCCCTAGCACCCAAGTTATAAGAACCTCTCACACTCTCATATTCCAAAACCTAAGATATTATAAACAACCATCATCCCAACCAAAGGTAAGGTACCAAATACAAGTATAAAAATAGGTTACTCTACCAAAGAAGCTACCAAATAGACAAACTAACAGAAGCATAGAATGTTTTAGTTTCTCTCATTTTCTCTCGTTTTGCCTAAGAGCCCTCTCTGGTTTTCATCCTAGCTTCACAGTTTTTCTTTTCTTTTTCAATGCCCACCCTCACCTTTTTTCACACCATTAGGCCTCTCATTTTTGCATAGGTCACACTTTCGGGATTTTGACCTATCCGGGCCCCTCAATTTTGCCTAAGTTGCCATCTCGGGTTTTTTACTTAGAAGGATTTTTTTCCAAACAAAACAAATCAAAGTAGAGCATATGCACACTGCAATACAATACAATGAGACATGTTTCTCTCCCCACAATTGAAACACACATTGTCCTCAATATGACAAAAGGACAAGATAAAGAAATCAGGGAGAAAGAAAAAACAACTCACAATTAGGACCTTAAAGGTCTTTTCCGATAGTAGTAATGTTCACTCCTCAATGAATGTTATCTACTCCATGTTCTCGAACTCCATGCGTTATGCAACCTCGTCCCATCCACTGCAAATACACATTTATGCAAGTCTCGATCAACACCTACAAAAAGAAACAACTAGTAGTACTCTTAGATGGGGGGGTTTTTGTGGTGGTTTTTGGTGTGGTGGTATTTTGTGGTTTTTGGTAGAGGTTTTAGGACAAGGATCAGGGAATGTTTTTAAAAAATATTAAAATTAAAAATCTAGTAAAACAATTTAAAACTTGGGTTGCCTCTCGAGAAGCTCCATATATTTAAGGTCATCGACACGATCCTAATGTTATCCATATGGTGAAAGTTTGAATCCCTCCACCATGAGCTTCCAAAAGTAAATAGGTGGGGGTAGAAATCCTTTAAGGAAAGGATTTTGTGGAGGTAGATTTTGTCTTAAATGGGATTGGTGGTTTGAGAGCTTGGCATATTCTTTTGGCTCCCGTATTGTCTCCTTCAAGAATTTAAAAAAAATTGTGGAGTTTGTTCAATTGGTGGAGGTGGGGGTAAGGATGGCAAGAATATTAAATATAGGACAATCACCTATTGCTCAACTTCTTTGTCTTCAACAACTAACTCCTCATCCCCTTGAACCTCATCTTCAACTTCTTTCACCACCTCGCCCATCAAGGTCAAATGATTTTCCCTTGGCTCCGGGCTCACACCCGATTGTGATGGAAGCTTGCATGAATCTCTAGCCTCCAACCGGGCTACAGAAGATGCTTTTTGACTAACTTAGATTTTCCAAAATTTTGAATCTCGCGGAAGAGTGGTCCTCCATGCTTGTGATTCTAGATGTAGTTTGGTCTTCCAAGTTAGTGACCATATTTTTTATAGCATGCAAGAGATCCTCATACTCCAACCTTGGCTTTCCTTCTCTAGGGTTAGATGACCCATCATCCCTTGGCTAGGGTTGTTGTAACGTGGCATAAGGTGATGAACGCCAATCATATTGCTCATGGTGTTGGTTTTCTGATGCATTCCCATATCACAAATCCAGATTACCACTCCACTCTGAATTGTAAGAATCATAGTATGGATACCATTCTTGAGATCCTTGACCTTGGAAACCAACAACTCCAACCTCTATATAGCAGTCCTCATGATACCTTTGGTTTAAAAAACAAAGGGTTCTATTCTCCTCGTAATGCTCCTCTCTCAACCAATAGCAAGACTCGGTAGGATGGTGGGAATGACAAATCCCACAAAAATTTGCTCGTTGGGTCTCTCTTCTCATCATGAGTTCCCTCAAGGTGAGCTATTCCATTATTTTTTTAAAAATAAAATAAATTGGAATAGTATTGAAAGAATTCTTGGTAGAAGTGCACCAAGAACTCAAGAAATACATATTTCAAACAAAAGAAAATAAAAAAAAAGAAGCATAAGGAATTTGGGATCTTAGTTTAAAGGTTCTCGGTTCTTAGAATAAGCACGTACCATAAACCAAGAACAAAAGCAATACGTCCTTCCGAAAAATAACAAACACAAAACAATCACAAGCTATGAACAAACAAGAACACACAAAGAGAAACACAAACCACAAAGAACTACACTAACACTCAACAAAATAAGCCTTTCCAAAAAACGGCGTCAAAATTTGGGAGACCGTCGTCGTGCCTCTCAAATATAGTATTTATAGGCCCTAATTTTGGCTAACTACTAGATAGTAGATAGTAGCAAGTCAGGGTTGTGAATAAGGAAAAAGAGGATTTATCGAGTGTTAAACGTAGTTAAAAAGCACCCAAAGAATGTCACTCTACATGTTCGGTAGCAAAACTAGGGGAGGGGGTTTGGTTTTGACAAACACTACGATTACTTTAACTACTAAATTTGCAAACTATTATAATGAACAATGTAGATACAATCACAACTAGCACAAAATATGGAATAAAGATGATAACGAGTCTTGGACGCAATTGGTTTAATTTCTATTTAACCTTTAATCATCGACTAATCATCATATTTTTATGCATTAACCACATTTTGTGGAGAACTTTTCAACACCTTTAAAGTGAAGACAATTCTCACCTCTCCTCGGTTATAGTTAGAGTGGGCGATCGGCGCCACATAATAACCCTTACCCTCGGGTCGCTCTAGACGATTGGCGTCATAGACTTCCTCGAGAATAGAAATAAACATGGATACCCAACACAAATACCACAATATCCTACAATTGTGAAACATCGGGATAGTACAATTATGTTGCCTAATGACAACTACGAGGATCGACCTTCATGCTAGGCGTCATTAGTGTAGTACTTTGATAATTAGGAAAACCCATTAAAATTCATTCTAAATCTAAGAAATTTCATCAATCAATAATCATAATTTTTTGTCATACCAACTTATAACCTAACATTAACCAACGATAGTCACATTCATAAAAAGACAAAGTCTCCTGGGTTTGACCAAAAACCTAGCAAAGAATCAATTCATAATCTTTAACTAGTTCATCATCCTAGTCAAAAATATGCATTAATCACACAACAAAGCATAAAACATAGTTGATAATCAAAGCACAGAATAGGACAAACCAAGTCTCACAAGATCATGCTACAAATGCTTACCAATTGCTCCCAAGATGAAATCTAGCCTAGATAATGAAAACCTATAACAAATCTTCAAGAATACCTGGAAGAAGTACAAAAACAAAGAAAATATGAAGAAACACTACGGTTTTGAGTGCCCAAGTCAGGTTTACACAACTGGGGAAGGGGGGGAGGGTATTTATAATCCAAGGAAGTAGAGATAAAAAGGCCAAAAGTGTCAAATTATGGGCTGATCTTGCAGGCAGCAGAGATGCCTTGCGGCCCGAAGAGGAGCTGTTGCCCTCTTCTTATTTCCTTCACCACGGGTGAATCGCTAATATGTTTTGAGATTTATTGTCGTTAATGTTTTATTAATCGAGAAGACAAATCTAATGACACCACCTCGGAGGCTTGTTCTTCTCGGATCATTCCCGGAACTTGGTTCAAACTTTCGGATCATAATTCATCCGCTTCTTTGTCTTCCTTCTTCGACCCTTTTATTTTCTACCACGTTATGACTCGTGGCCTTCAATCTTCTACCATCCTGGAAAATGGCCTTTTCTAAAATACTCCAAAGTGCTTACGAGAAAATCTACTAATTAAGTTCACAAAAAGAAATCTAAATGCTCTTAAGGACCGAAAATGAAGGATTTAGATTTAAAAAAAAACTGAAAATGGTTATATGGACCCCTTATAATATCCTACCTAAATCTATCACATCTCATCACTCTCCTCCTTCTGGATCGACTAGTAGTAGTTCTGCGCTGCAACCTTCTTGGTTAGATGCTCCATTAATGAACAAATTCCAAGAAAAGTCTATCCACTTAGATTTCCCCTTGTTGACTCCAAGAGTCTGTTGCATATTTGCCTTTTGTGTGTCTTCACTTGTCATCTCTTTTATGATATCTTCTAAGGCTTGTGCTTTGATTGAATTTTGCGGTTGAAACTAGATATGATATAATCCCAAATCAAGATCCCACTTGGTTATTATACTAGATGATTCAAGCTTAATCAAGATATTCTTGATTAGGTAATCAGTATGGACGACGATCCCATAACCGTGAAAATAGGTATGCAGTCTGCTAACTAAATATAGTAAAGCTAAAGTTAACCTTTAAACTGGTAAGTACACCTTCTCTGCAGTTTGTAGGATTCTACTAATATAGTATATTGGTACTTGTTTTTGGCCTTATTTACGCACCAAAACTGAGCTTACTGCATTTGTTGAAACTGCTAGGTACAGATACAGGGTTTCTCCAGGGATTGGTGACTTTAGTGTTGATAATGCCTGAAGCTGCTCCTTCAAGGATTCATATGTATTCTGACTTTCATTACTCCTGCTAAACTATTTGCCTTTCTTCAAAATTTCAAAGAGTGGGAAATTTTTCCTAGCTTCCTTTGAAACAAACCTACTAAGTGATGCTAACGATCCCACAAATATTTGTACTTCCTTAATTGTTTGTGGCTGAGGAAGGTCAACTATCGCTTAAATTTTCTCTGGGTTAGCTTCATTCCCCCAAGAGAACACCTTGTATCCTATGAACTTTCCTTAACCAACTCCAATTATGCATTTATTGGGATTAAGCTTCATGCCAATCTCACTTAGTGTATCCAAGGTTTCCTTCAAGTCTTGCGTGAAGTCGCATACGCTCTTGCTTTTGATGACCATTTCTTCAATATATGCTTCTATATTTTGTCTTACTTTCTTGTGAAATGCATTGTTGACTACTCTTTGATATGTTGCTCCTGCATATTTTAGGCCAAATGGCGTCTTCACATAGAAAAAATTCTAAGCTCGTTATGAAGGACCTTTTTTCTACGTTTTTCTGGTTTATCAGTATTTGGTGATAACCCTTGTACGCATTCAAGAAGTCTAGGACTTCATATCTGTAATCGCTTCAATTAGTTAATCAATTTTAGGCAAAGAATAACAATCCTTTGGACATACCTTATTTAAATCAATGAAGTCTATGCACATTCTCCAACCCTCGTTTGCTTTCTTTACCATTACTAGGTTTGCTAACCATTTAGGATGGATCACCTCCTTCAAAATTCCAGCTTGGAGCACTGTTGTTACTTCCTCTTCAATGGTCTTCTGTCTATCACTAGCAATACTTCACTATTTTTGCTTGATTGGCTTGACCGAGTCAATGATATTTATAAAATGTACTACAATAAACAGGGTCTTTTACCTCGATTTTCAGTCCTAGAAGGCTAGAGCGTACGACATAAATCTAAACATAGAATACGGGAAAGCTACATTGCATGGTGGAAGGACCGAGGTCACAGTATCTGAATGACAAGTGACGTCGTATATTCATACGTGTTCTAGTCATAACCTGCCAGATGCAACTTTGGCAACCATTTGTTTGTATCTCGTACTTGATGATGCACTGATTAACATTTCACATTCAACCCGTGTTCATACTCAAATTTGATTATTTTCCACATACAATCCTAATATCAGCCCTAAAATCATTGCATAATATTGGGAACACAAACAATATAAACTGTATAACATGTAACATAGTAAACATAATGAATGAAAATATTCGATCATTGTAGAAGGTATGTTCATAAAAGTGCTACATGAACATTGAATGGAGGGAAAAATACCTCAATTAATTGAACTGAGATATGCTCCATCCTAGGATACTTGTTGATGTTTGGGAGAAGAGAGTAGATTGGGTTCTTGAGTAGAGTTGAAATGTTGTGAATGCAGAGGAAGGTGTGGAGTTGCTGTAGGCAGAAGTGCATTTGTTGGAGATGAGAAATGAGATGATGTGTGGTCTTGTTGCTGAATATGATATAAATGAGTTGGGTTTGGGGGGGATTTTTTTTCAAAATTTTGGCTGAAAATTTCATTTGCCACCTAAAATTTCATTTCAACCGACGTCGATTAAGTGTCGGTCAAGGGATCATTATATGTGAACCATATGCAACTTTGCTTATATGGGCCAACGTATAATTTTTGATATTTTTAAAAAAAACTCACTGTTATGATTGCATGCCCTTTCGACGACATGTTTATGCCAAATAGGAAAAAAATACTCATGTACGTGCGAATAACAAATTGTTATCTCCAATTTTGGACCTAGACTTCTTGAAAGTTGTTAACAAATTCCTTCAAGTCTACCAGAAACTCCTCGTAACTCCTACTTTTCACGACCATATCATCAACATATACCTCCATATTCCTTCCAATCTTCCCCTGAACAACTTATCCACTAACAGCTGATAAGTCACTCCAGCATTTTTGAGCCCAAATGGCATCTTCTTATAGCAACAAGTTCCCATATCAGTGATAAACGATGTCTTTTCCTTATCTCCCTCTGCCCTTAATATTTGATGATACCCTTTGTAAGCGTCAAAGAAAGCCAAAACCTGGTTTCCAATGATAGCTTCCACAAATGTATCGATAGGCGTCAAGGGATAACTATCTTTGGGGCAACATCTATACAGGTCAGTAAAGTCTATGCACATTTTCCAAGCACCATTATGTTTTTGCACCATAACCGGATTTTTCCAACCACTCCGGATAGAGCACTTCTTCGATAACATCTGCCTTTAAATTTTGTTTGACTTCCTCCTTAATGGATTCAACCCTTTCAGGGGTGAATATCCTTATTTTATTCTTAACTGGCCTAATGGAGGGATCAATATTCGACCTATGTACTGCTAAGCTTGAGGGTACTCATGTGAGGTCAAAAGTACTCCAAGAAAAAACATCACCATATTTTTCCAATAGTTTTCTCAATCTTTATCTAATGTCCTCAGGCATCAACTTTCCTACAGCCACTATCCCAAGATCTCGAATGGGCACTTGTTCCGTATATGCTGGGCCAACCTCTCCTTGCACTGAAGCCACATTTCTCTTTTTCTTTGCTTCTCTTAAAGCCGTAAGATTGAAACTTCTAGCTTCAGTTGATCCCCTCGAATGGAAGCTATCCCTCTATCAGTTGAAAACTTCATCATCAGATGATAGGGTGACCATACAGCTCAAATTTGGTAGATTCATGGTCTTCCAAGAATCACATCATAAGGTGAGTAAGCATCGATAACTGCAAAGTTACAATCTATCATTACTCACCTATCACCATCAGATAATTAAAATGACAAAGTGATTTCCCCCAAAGTAAATATGAGGTTTCCCGTGAAACCAGATAAGGGTGAGGCTGACTTGTTTAAATTACCACGCCCTATGTCTAGCTGATTAAAGAAATCAACAAAAATCACTTCCACTCCGCTTCCATCATCAATAAAAACCCTCTTTATCAATGAATTACCAATCACAGTTGAGACTACCATGGGATCTGCATGTGGAGTTTGATCAGGAACTGGATCTGCCTCTGAGAATGTTACAGTATCATCTGGCCGAAACCTCTTATGGCGCAGCTCTCCTGCCGGAACTTTTCGTGCCTCAGCTTTCATGACTGTATCTAGGACATTTCCCTCATGATTATATTAATCAAATTAATCACCCTACGGATTTGAGGATTGTCACCATTTCTATTTTCCTGGTTAATCGCACGTTAATCATGTGGGGTTTCCTCTCTTCTTTCTCGTCCTCTATCTATAACCCCTTGATATAGAGGTCTCCCATCTCCTCTACCTCAATTATTCTGATAATTTCTACGGTCATTCCTAGGTCTTGGGGGTCCTGCAAGATTATTTCAGGATCTGCGACCTCAAAACCGTCCTTCCCTTTCACACCTCTTGATCTCCATCTTAAACTGTGCACAATCATTCGTGTCATGACCATGGTCTTTATGATAATCACAATACAAATTCGTTTCCCTTCTTTCCCTTACGACATTTGGGGTGTTCTGCATAGGTAAAGGTGGCTGAAACATCCCTCTATGTATAATCAGAATCTATGTAGGAGATCTACCCATAGGTGTTGTCAACATGGGTGTATACCACTCAAAGTTAGACCTAGCCATTTCCATCGGTTTCTTCCCTTGAAGATCGTTGCTTTTTTCTAGTTTCTCCACCAGCCTTTCCCTCTTCTTTTTATTGCCTTCCTCTACTCTCAAATATTTCTCCACTACTTCTTGAAGTTTTTGCAAGGTTCAAGGAGTATTCATACTCAACTTCTTGTATAACTCCAAGTTTTGCATCCCAAAAAAATATCATTGAATTACTTAGTTCTCTGTAGTATCCACTACCTCCCAATATTTCATCCATATATCGGTGATAAAAGGTTTCCGTACTCTCTCTCAACTTCTGCTTTGTCTGGTACAGCTCCAACAAAATCTTAGTGAACTTCTTCCTCTGAGCATAATGACACAGTAGAGCCCCGTTAAAGTCTCTATAGGAGTGCAACGAACCCCTGGATAACTTATTAAACCATTCATGAGCTTTTCCCCGAAGGTAACTTCCAACCAACTTGCACGTTAACCTTTCTTTGAAATCTCTTGAATTCATTAGACTTAAGAACGTATGAATGAACTATCGAGGATCCGATTCACCACTATAAGTAGGAAGTCCTTCCGGTGGCTTTACATCCACCGGCCATCAGATCCTTGTTATTTCCAAACTGAAAGGTGATCCAGCCGCTTGTCCCATTGGCCCAATTAACATGTCTAACTCCATTTTCAATGAATCTCCAGCATCTATCGTCAATCCTTACTTCCCCCCCGACCGGATTCAACCCTCGGTCATTTCCTCCATACTGCATCGGGTACGTGGGTTGAGTACCCATATAACCAGAATTTACCCAAGGTTGCATAACCCCTGGATACATTGGCAACTTTCAATAAGGGTTGTAAGGCCCTTGGTTGGCTGTTGCATTATGTAATCCTATGCTACCTTATCCTTGGATTCCCATGGAAGCCCATCATTCTGTGTGCAGTCGCAGCACCTGAGAGAGTAACTTTCGAGGTTATCGGAACCAACGGAGGCACCGAATACACCATTCGCTGCGAGTAGTCTGGGAAAACAGGTTGAGGCCGCGCTTGGAATGCTTCTCTTGCATATCATGGGTAAGGGTAAGCTATCATGGGCTGAGATGCTAGACCTAAAGTTAATCCCGTAGGTATCGATGGTACTACATCTCTCAAGACACTCATAGGCATCGAGGGAGGAGTAACTTGATATGCTGCAGTAGCCAACATATGCACTACCTGCGCCAAGTCCTGTTGCAAGCCGATCATTCCCATGTTCTGATTCCCCTGGATAGTTTGTTAATATGCTTCAATATAAGAATCTCCAGAAACCTCTGTGAACCGCCTATTTCTTTCATGACATAAACCAGTTGGCATGCTCTATGTAGGACCTATGTTCCCGACTCCCTGCTCCATATTAACTTCTGGGCATCTCGAGGAACCTTCCAAATCAATTCAAGGAACTTCAAAAACTTGTGGATTAGGCCCACTTGAGACCTGTATCCGCTCATTCTCAGCAGTCGAGACATGCATCATTCCAGACTCAACCATCGAGTCTCTAACCTTTTCATATCGCTACCAGACTCAACCATCGAGTCTGGTTGACCATATCACTTCTCCTCTTAAATGGGGATTTCACTTCGTCACCGGCTCCTGTTCCCTTCAACCTCAATCTCTCACTCTATCGAGTAGCCGTAGACATAAACGAAGGAACTTGAATTTGACTCAATCAATCCCACTGGTAGTGCTAATTGATTCATCTCGAAACCAAATGGACAACACACTCGAGCTCCTTGAATGCGATCTGCAAGAAAACCAACCCCGGAGGATCCCAGGGGTAAATCCTCCAAAGTTTAAGTCAGCAAAGTGTCTGAATGCCTTATAAAGATTGAATGAATCGAAAATGAATACATACCTGGTATTTATACCATATAGCCTTGGTTGTATTTTTCCTTAAATGTAATTCTTATTTATCCAATAAATGCAGCATTAAGTATGACCGTTTCAACCTAATTAGGCCAGCTTATATGCAAGCCCACTATGTTATTTGGGCTTGGCCTTTGTCAATTTTATTCCCAAAATTTATCAAAATATCAATTTAAAAAATCACCTTATTAGGTTCATTTGAGTTACTAATTATATTTATATACATTCGTATATTAATTTATTAATAAATGTTAAAAGTACGTATTTCCACACAACATGGTGAAATTTTTTACTAATAACATTTTCGCTCATCCACACAAAAAAAATTAAAATCCAACAAAAGTCATACAACATACACAATGTATTTCTAAAATTTCTCTTCAAATATTTTATTTGTTCATACAATATACTGCTAAAAAGATCCTGCATTTATCACTACAACAAAAATAACATATCCAGTCAATTTCATACAATACATAGAATGTATTCCAATATTTCCTTTTCAGATATTTTCGTTCTTCAAACAATGTAATGCCAGTAAAAAAGAATACCAAAAAATGGAATCTCCGGCCAAACGCCACCATCATGGATGGTGCGTGAAAATCACGCGCGGCTGGATTAGCGGTGTGTGCGGATAACGCGCTGCGCATTAATCACCGTTTTGCGCAGAAAAAACACAGGAAAACCAAAGGGAAACCTAAAGCCGAGCGAAAGGATCTGTCACAGGCAAAAATTCAAGCAGAACAGCATCACGGAATGAAACAAAATGCGGATCTAAGAAATCGATACCTTACCGTCGAAATTCAGACAACCAAATGGAACGGGAAATGTCAACCCCCTCACTTATGGTGCTGATATGGAGCTGGCCGGATCGAGAAGAAGAAAAGCAAATGACAAAAACGGCGACGGAATTTTGAAGGAAAACGCGAGAGAAAAAACGGTGAAGAGAAAAAAATGGCAGAACAGAAATGAGGCAGAAGGTGGAAGGAGACCAAAAAAATAGGACAAAGTGAAGACACATTATGATAATGCATTTTCATATGAACGTAAAAAAAATGAAAAATGGCGGTCAACGAAAGCAGGAGTGAAACTCAAGACGGAAAAAATTTAAAAATTGTGAAAACGCATTACCATAATGCCGCCTACGCATGGTCCAAGTAAAAAAAATGAACCGGTCAACGCAGCAAAAAGCAAAAGCAATACGGAAAAGAAAAAGGAAATTGAGAAAACGCATTTCCAAAATACGGTTCATGCATGGAAACAATTAAAAAATTAAAAAGGTAGAGAACGCAATTCCGAAATGCATCCTCCCTATTTGCATCCAACATCAGCCACTATAGCACCAATCTTGGAATTTTCTAGAATGGTTCACTGAATGAACTAGTCACAGTTGATGATGATGCTGAGCTTTGGGACTCTGTTTCATATACACGGTTGGCGACTCTGAATGATCAAGTGGGTATTGGTTCAATGGATTGGTTGAACGACGGTGTGTTGACTAGTGGCGAAAT
This sequence comes from Rubia tinctorum, assembly GCA_032355605.1. Classification (NCBI taxonomy): domain Eukaryota; kingdom Viridiplantae; phylum Streptophyta; class Magnoliopsida; order Gentianales; family Rubiaceae; genus Rubia; species Rubia tinctorum. The sequence continues at coordinate 453 of JAULKM010141369.1, read as the reverse complement.
GGCTTCCCATATACTGACATGATGTGAGTGTGAGAGGCCGTGTTGTTCAAAGTTCAGACCTACCGAGGACATCATCATGAAGTTTGTTCTCTGAAATGGTCACCTTCCGGCCAGCAACTAGCTAGCGGAAGAACAAACAATCTCCGCTGTGAGGGCCCTTGCTTGCATGGTGCCCGTTTCAGAGCATCCTGCTGGCTTCAAGTGGAGACCAATGCATCACTCAAACTGGCGCCTCCATCAACTCTTTGATAGATACATATTTCGAATACTCCCTCTGTCTCAACAGAATTTGCCACTTTATTTTTCACAGTCTTCAATGATCATGTTTGACCGTCAATATCTCTAACTACATATATCAATCCTGCATAAAAAATTGATATTTAAAAAATAGATGTTAAGATGAATCTAACAAGATCTCACATGATATTTTTATTATATATAGATTAATATATA
>JAULKM010141332.1:0-18262 GCA_032355605.1 Rubia tinctorum | reverse complement strand
TTTTCATTTCAGTTCAGTTTCATTCAGTTAATTTGATTCATTTCAGTTCAGTTTGACTCAATTAAGTTCAATTCAGCCCTTCTCAACTCTTCTCAGCTCTTCTCAACTCTTCTCAACTCTTCTCAGCTCCAATCAACTCTATTCAGCTCCTCTCAACTATTCCCAACTCTTTTCAACCTTAATAAATTCAGTTCAACTCAACTCATACCCGTTTCAACTGAACTGGACAGGGCCTGACTTATGTCCAAGTTTAATCAGGATGTAAATTAATTAGCCTCCTCCCTCTGTATATATCATGGGTTTATATGTTTGAATTTAACTGAATAAAATGGGTGGATAAAAGTTAATTTAAAAAGTATAAAAGTAGAATGATTGAGTGAAATTAAACGAATCTTGCCAATATAAAATAAACAACAAAAAAGTAAAGTTTATCATATACTCATATAGAGGAACAGAAGGAGGGAGTATTTTGGCTCTATTTGGCAGAGATTTTAATTTGTTGTGCTTATAAGCAGAACTTTTTTTAGTGTTTGGTAAAGTGTTAAAAAAACAACCTATTTTGAAAGTAGAAACTATTTTGGGGGAAAAAACCGAACCTATTCTCTCCCTACTTTCAAAATAAGCCAGTTTTGCTTATAATCACATTGATAAAATATAAAAGATTTGATACCCTGATAAAATATAAACGACTTTATTATGGTGCATTGATATTACATTAATGACACACTTCATCAATGATGAGGGTTACAATATATAGTGCTATAATTAATCAAAGTCTAACATGAACATCATGATTCTAAAGTTTAAGGAAAATATAATTTATAATCTAACCTATAAGGAAAATACCATTTATAACCTTTTTATACGAGTTTCTATTCATTATTAACAGCTATGTGAAACATAACCTTTAAATCATCGCATCTTATTCATACTTTGATAGTTAGTTACTATGCACTTTCATTACTTTTGTTGACAATTTTTAATTTTTTGAACACTGTTCATATAGTAATTGTTAATATTATCTTTTCTTTCTCTTACTTAATTTTCATGCTTAAATTTTTTTTCTTTTGGTTAAAGTACTCAAAAATATGTATTGAAACAAATTAGATGAGTATATTATGTTAACATAAAAAAGGATTTTGAATAAGACCATAAATGATATGTGAGAAAGAAAAGGTTGTTTCTTCGAATCACTTACATATAATGAAATATGGGTGAAAAATTGGTTTTACCGTTTTAGGCGTTAACTAGTAAACCTATGTTCTAACGTAGTTTAACCTAACCAAGTATGTAAAGTAAATAAACACGAGATACACAACTTGGTTACGCAGTTCAGTGAAATCCACCTACGTCTGCGGGGTCTGACCCTGTTCAGAATAAATCCACTAATCATAAAGATATAATTCAAAGTACACCATACAATTATACTTATCTTTTCTAATTCTACATGTGAATTTTGCAAGCTCCCCTTACTACCGATCCGCCTTGATCAGACTCACTCTGACCTCGAAACTCGTCGACGCTGGATTTTCTCCTCCCGAGGAATTAAGGCATATGTTTTGAACTTTAGCAAACAGGTCGAGTGTGTTGGAACATAGACAGATTATGGCTCTCGGCAAAGCTCCTCTCGGCAATTGTAAATTTGAGTGCAGATTTTTTGTCAATTAATTCCACGAGTTTGCATCCGTGTTATGTCCTTCTTTTACAATCCAATGCAGATTAGAATAGCTCCATAATATTCCTATTCCTTATCTGCTTCTGAAGCATATCCAAATCCCATAAATAAAGGGATTTTCCTTATCACCAATATCCCATAATATTCCTTCAATTCCAATTCCATAATTGTAGGGATTTACCATAATTCCATTATGCTTCTAATATGCTGAATCAAATATCACGTAATCATCAATTTCCATAACCAAAATCCGTCCGCAATATTGTTCCGCAAATATGCACTTGTGCTGTATTTTCGATATGTGTTCCAACATGGTAAGTTCCTCTTCTTTACCATAAGTTCACAAATTTCAAATCTATTAATCCATGAGTTACCCGTGTCTTTTCAATCTTTCCCAATTAATCCATCACACGTGACTTTACAGGTTTTGAGGTCGGAAAGTGTACCTCCGAACTCGTAACTCAGTTTATATAGTGTCCGAGGGTCTGTGATGAGTTTCGAGCTCGAAACTCATCAAAGACGGTTCTACCAGCCCCCTAGTCTAGAGGTTGATCATAACCGCCTTTAATGATATCGTTTTAAAGGTGGTTCCATGAACTGCCTTTGATAGAAAATGATCAAAGGTGGGCCCAGAGAAGTCACCCAAAGTAATCAAATTAATCAATCAAAGCTAATCAGGTGTAGTTCAGAAATTGTGGGTAAATTTTAGAGGAAACATCGATGGGGGAATGAGTATTAAATTCTGAAATCCAATATGTACCTTTATATAGTTGATTAAAGTTGTAGGTCACCAATTCCGGTCAACGAATTCAATTTCCATCAAAATCCAATCAATAACCAAATGTGGACCATAAGCATGTCTAGGTACAAAATTTCAAGAATTGAGTTATACATATGAACACATTCCAAGATAAAATGTACGAATGAATGCTATATGAAATTGATTTATATTCAGACTGCACGACTCTTAATATCAAATCTCATAACTCTTAGTTGTTCAGATATCATAACTAAGATTTATGTCGTGGCGTTTACTTAAAACCCCAGTAACTTAAAGCATTAAATGGTGGTTCAGATCTATCTATCCTTGTTCTTTACACGTAAGATGGAGGTTCTTTTGCAACCACCATTTAATGTTTGCATGCACCCGTCCTTCAGTCTTCCCTTAGTGCGACAATATGTTCCAATATCACAAAGTGTACATGGGATGGCGGTTCTATGCCGGTTCACAAAAAATGTTGCGCATTGGCATTATTAATGGCTATTCCCACACCAATGTAATTTCCAAAGTCAATATGGGAAACAGTGTGAGTTCAGTCTTATGTATTGTTAAAATATAAAGACATGGAGCGGGAAAATGAAAGAAGGGAAACCTATTGTTGCGATTTGGAAGAACGATATATATGCTACTCTTTAGGTTTACTCAAGACACTATGAAGAAGTCATGTGGTTTTTTGCGTCAGAATCAGCTATCCAACGATGACACCGAGTAGGTTGAGAAAAATGCGGTAGAGAGGTAGATGAAGATGCTCGAGAAGACAAGTGAGGATACGTTGATGCAGTGTGACCAAAATTTTCACACCACTGGCATTGAAAATGGTACCATTCACCCTACATTTTATAACAAGAAGAATCAACATGGTCAAGAACGTCACACCATGGACATCGTAGCTAATCAAAATGAGCTATAACTCAATTGAATTTTTGAGACATTTGATGCTGATTGGACACTGACTAGGCCGTAAGTAGGTGCTGATTTGACGTGATAAATTGAACATCTCAGGAAATTGTGGAGATTCACGAGAAAATGTGCAACTCGTGAGAAAAGGGGCAACCCGCGATAAAATGTCAACTCTTAAAGAGAAAACATTTGATGGCTTGGCTCATATATAGTTGTGTGCATGAACCAAGGTGACCGGTGAGCTAAAGAGGATTGGTAGGCGAGCGACGATGAAGACGGTGTTGATAAGCTGGAGTCGTCAGACTGGAAAACGTCGATCTTGAAAGGTGATCTTTGGCAGAAACTCAAAGAAGATTGGAGAAGACAATGAACTAGAAGGAGATATGCGGCGAGAAGAAAAAAAAACCTAGGCAACAATAGAGATCCCTACAAGAGAAGATGAGCAGCCAATAGAGAAAGCCATCGACGGGGTAATCCAAGCAGCAAGAACGCTGACGAAAATCAAACTGGTAGAGAGAGAGAGGCACATGACACGACGAATGATGTGGTGCGCGACGAGGTGGTTAGGTAGGCGATCTAAACATGCAAGAAAATAATAGGCCAAAAAAGATGGAAAATTTTGGAAAATTTTGTTTTTTTTTGGGAATGGAAATAATAGGGTTTAGAGAAACATGTGTGGTACCATGATAGAATGTAAAACTCATTATTATTGGTGTTGTGTGTATTGATATTTATAGGTGAGCATAAAAAAGTACACTCATACAAGAAATACAATATTACAAACCAATCAAGGAAGGAACTAGTTTCTTATCCTTTTTTTATTCTTTTTTTTAACTCTATTAGTTTCATAGTCTAATATAAAATTTGTTGCTTGCCTCATAGGCATCAAAGTTTCCACCACTATTGTAGAGGGGGTACATAGGCACCGGTATTTCTTCTCATAGGCACCATTATTCAGCCCCTTGGTATATCGGTGCCCAAGTATGGTGGTGTTGGAACGTAGTTTTCCAGCACCGGTAACTTCCACCAGTGCAAAGAAAAACTTAGCACTGGTTGGGTCTACTGATGCAAATAAAAGTGAACCGGTGGTAAGATGGGGCACCAATTGTGTGGTTGAAACTGGTTGTTTATAAAAAATCTAGCACCCCCTAATTAGGCACAGGTATTTTTTTGGACAAATAACCGGTGCTATACTCTTTTAAACCGGTGCTAGTATATAGGTGAACAATAAAAGAAATTGGTTAGTGAGAATAAATTCACATGCCAGAACATGAAACCCATAAATTAAAAAAAAAGAACAGGAGCATGAACAACAAAAAGAAATCCAGAAGTTCATTACAAAATTTGAAAATACATAACAAAAAACAATAATTTAAACATCGATTCACAACAACAATTATTATAAAAATTAAAACTAATCTCCATAAACCTAGAATGAACATCGAAGAACCAGACTCGGGGAGGCGATCGAATGCAAAGAATTGGTGGCAGCGCAGTGTGAATTCTCCACCTCCGTCTTCAACTCCATTCCAAACTCCTCCTCCACATCATTCGCCGTTGCAATCCGATGGATACGCTTTATTCCCAGCTCACACCCTTCATAGTTGAGACAATCTGGAGGATCCGCTGCCGCAAACTTCCACCACCTCACTGTCCCATGCAGTTTCACCGGTAACCTTGACCTTCGCTTTAATCCACAACCCCCTCCCACACCTTACTGATTGTCCGACGACCTACCAGTGTCCTAGTTCACCGGAAAAAATCGTGGCATAAGCCCAAGGGGAATGGGCAATAGGGCCATCTGGAGGGACAATCTAGAATGGAGATGGCGTTAGGGATGGTGCACATCGTGCTGGAGTGTGATCAGAGCGCAGCGGCGACAGAGACATCATCCTGAAGAAGAAAGGTTGAAATGGCATTGGGCCGAATTGGACATTTTTTTCTTTTTTTAAGTACCTAGCACCGGTATGGAAACGGATGCCTATGGTGATCATACCAGTGCCTTTGTATATCAACACAGTTGCGAGACACTGCTTCAAATGAGAGTTGTAACTCTCTTTTTCCACCTAAGAACGAAATGAAGAAAAATATTCTAAGTACCTAGCACCGGTATGGAAATCGGTGCCCATGGTGATCATACTGGTGCATATCTATTTCAAAAGCGGTTGTGCGATGCTCTTTAAATGGACATCTTAATTTCCTTCCCCACCCGAGAGCAAAGAGAAGAAAATAATTTCTTGCCTAATATAAAAATATAAATAAATATTTTTTGGTAAAATATTGGAAAACGCTAGTACATGTTCTACAGTAACCTATAGTTGATTACTTAGAAATTACAAAGTGAAGTGGAAAAGATTATGGATATGTTCTTGTGCTGATTTTTGATAAATATTCCCTTACAAACATGGAAAATACATTGGGGGTGTATATATGATGGGATCACGTTCAAGCGGATTTCAATTTGGATTTACGAGTAAACTTTTTTACTTTTTGCACTTAGATTCCTCAAAAAAAGTTGGAGGCGTTGAATCACAAATTGGCGACATCAAAATGCACACAAGAAATGATCGCGACTTGTCGGTTTGGTCCTGAACAGGGGAACGGAGGGGACTCGAATCAAAACAATTGTCACTTCTACATTTTTTTATAAATTACACTGTGGCCCCCACATTTTACAAACACACTTTCTACACATTAATTAATGAACTATCTCTCCCAAAAATTCACTTTTTACCCGAAAAAGGGTAGGTGAGCATTAAATGCTCTTTTAGCACTGGTATATTATCCCCGATACTGATGCTAGCTATTTTCCCACAAAATTTCACCCACCAAAATTACTACTCCAAGTTAAAGGATCCGGTAATAACATTGTTACTTGCCATTTATCCTAATACCTACGCTAAAAAATTGTCCAACCAGACACTTTTTATTCTTAGTCACCAGTATGTGGCATCGATAATCTGAGAACCGGTGCTCTAGTTATTCATAGACACCAGTATTTTGATTTATTGGCCCAATAACCAATGCATATGATACTTCTAGCATAGGTATTACCCTTCCACCAATGACATACCAGTGCCTATGTACCCGTTTTCCATTAGTGAGCGTGTCACTTTACCCAACAATCAATACGCTTAATTAGGTGTTGGGGTAAGAGCAAGTACAACAACATCCCTAAATTTTATAAACTAAGGAATGATAATCACCATTCTTTTATTTTTTTGACTCAACTCCAATAAATTCCCCAATTTACATAATCTAGCATTTATTACACTAAAGTTACATTTTTTTCATTTAAAATTAAGTGATATTTTTAATCACTTCAAAATATATTATAAAAATTTATAGCTAATTTCTAAAAATAATCAATATAACAAATTTAAAACTAACAGTTGGATATTAACAAGTGGTATACACCTCCCCGAATCACGCAAAACCCAAGCCAAAAGACAAGGCCGGTTCAAACATATTTGAGGCTCCGGGCAAAAAAATAATTTTAGGTCCTTTTTTAAAATAAAAATTATATTTTAAATTTATTTCATATTTAAATTTATTTTGAATATATTAAATATATAGACCCCCTCTACCACAAAGTGGAATGAAAATATTATTTTAAAATGCAATATATATATTGAGACGGAGGGACTATATACGCTAGGATGAGAGTTTATACAAAAGTTTTCGAACAACTTCACAATTAGATTGATAAATATTTAATAAAAATTGTTCATTTATTGATATATAAACATAAATATAAATGAACAAATTTTAAAAATTTATATATGTGAACAAATCAGATAAAAAATAATATAAATAACATCACAAAATTTGTTTTAAATCACCTAACTGTTATATGAAGTTATATAATTAATATAACCAATATGATAATTTGATTTTTTTTCATTTATTGTAACGATGTTCTAATTAATAGTTTTAAGAATCATTTAAAATATAAATAATTATAAGATAATAATATAAGTTATGAATTGAGATATTTCATAATTGATCAAACCATTAGACGGTCAAACAAAAGACGTTCTCATATATATATATATATATATATATATATTAAATAAATATAATAATAATAAAAGCTAAGCGTAAGTTTTGAGTTTGAAGTTTTGAGCTCACTAATACAACTAGAAACGACATATATACGTACAAATGAAATTGGACTTGTGCATAAAAGGGCAGAGGAAATTGGACTCTTGAAGCCTATAAAAGAAAAGAGAAAATTGGATTGAAATTTCAATATATAATAAAAGGCCTCTAAAATTTTAGGCCTTTCCCAATTTTGGACCCACTGTGGTCACTTTGCCCGCACTGGATTTGAGCCGGCAATGCCAAAAGATAACACCTCATGACCAAAGATCCAGGGCGAACATCGAGTGCAAATCCCAGCGTACCGGAAGGACTCCACCTCGAGAAGGAAGACGATCAACACCCATAATCATCCCCTCAAGGCCACGACTTAGTAATGACAGGAGCAACGTGGACCGGGATCAACGAAAATCACGCACTACACTAGCTATAAATAGAGATCCAGGACAAAAAGACAGTTAATCACATTATCAAAACAAAATTTAAAAGAAAATAAAAAATTTGATAATAATTTTGAATTCATAACAACAAATCATTAATAACAAAACCCTACAAATATAAAATAAAGAATCATCGCACTTTAAATAGAAATTCTATTAGATTTTTTGATTAGTTATTTTTGTCGGAAGTCGAAAATACTTTTAATCGTAACGCATAAATAACGGAAATATGAATATTGTGTTATGATTTAATGCATTCAGTGGGAATTGCATTAAAATATCATTCCCAGTCATTATTTTCTCTTTCTACAAGTAAATTTAGTGAAGGAAGTCATGTCTTTCATCAAAATCCTATTTTAGAGAATGAGATGAGAAAATGTTGGAATTAAGAAACCATATGAAATTTCTAAAATCAATTAAAATCTCTGTTATAGGAATCCTGTCGTACTTGCTCTAAAAAAAATTAACCTGAACTCCTGATCTGAAACATTATCTTGAACTCCTCGAGTTCCCAAGTTGAGAGTAAATAGGCTAAAACTAACTCCTTAAATAATCATTCTGCCTCAGTTCAAGTGTAACAATCAATACGCTTAATTTGATGTTGAGGATAACAAATTAACTTGAATAACTTCTCGAATTCCCATGAGAATCTGAACATCCTGCCTCCCTCTCCATGTTCACTTGAGCTGCAGGATGCGGACAGAAATGAGATGAATTTCAAGGTTGGAAAGAAGGACAGCATTGGTCAAAGCTTGCTTGCTTTTTGTCATCATTTCGATCTTGAGTTTTAAGGCTATGAGGTTTCTCTTTGAAGGCAAGCCTGTAAAAGAGTTTCACACTCCAACGAATGTAGGAATCGAAGATGGTGATGTCATCGATGTCTTCAATGGACAAATTGCCGGCGGCGGTCCTTCTTTTCTTATTTATTGAGTTAATCTTGTTATTTGCTTCCTTTCTGCAAATAAATGTCCCTAGTACTTTATCTTTTTTATTTGGGAAATATACAAATATAATTCTATATACTTGAAAAATTGCAAATGTAACCATGAAATGCCACCACACCTCCTTTGTTCAGCCCCTCTCCACCACAAACACTGACATCAACCTCCACCTCACGTTGTCCATCCTCACCCACTCATCACCGGACCCAGCGGCGACGACACCCTGTTCATATCCCTTGCCTTGTAGTACCCACCACCAATCAACCCCACCACTTCCCTCAGCCCCGCTACCCACCGCTTCGCTTTGCCCTGCCACCCAGATGTCGCCTGGCCCGCCACCCATATGCCACCTCAGGTAGCCGCTTGGCCCGCCACCCATATGCCACCTCAGGTAGCCGCGTCACCAACTGCCCCAAGGCAAAAGCTTTGGTTCAGCAGATCCGGCCCCAAGCCTCCTCCTCCGCCCCTCCAAGCTGCGGTCCACCTAGGAAATTATTGAGTGGCATAGAATGATTCACTTTTTACCATAAAATCAAGATGACAAAATTAGGAAAACAAACAAAATAAAAAGCATGCTATATTTATAAAAAATGGTGTATGGACCTTGTTCAATCTCACTGGCACTCCACCGCGTAAACTTCTACTCCGTCGTTCCATTGCTGCTCAACCATATTCTCCGTCAAATTCCTAAGTTCACGCAACCAAAAACATCCTTCTCCGGCAAAGTTCCAACTTTCATAATCGTCGCTTCTTCTCCACCACTCCTTCTTCGTCGTTCTTCTCCCACCTCGTCTCTCCTTCTTCGTCGCTCTTCTCCCACATCGTCTCTCCTTCTTCGTCACTCCTTCGTCCAATACACACTCAATATCGCAATTGCTCAATCTCGTCGTTCATCCAATTTAACTTTGATTTAGCGTCGTCAAAATAGGGGAATACACCATCGTCTTCGTCGATTCGATTGCTGCGACGCTCGCCGTTGTTTCAACCTCGGTTTCCATTGATTTGAAGTGTCGGGAAGATGAAGAATATGCCGACGATGGAAAAAATCCGGCAAAAATTTTGGGGTCGAATTGGGTTTGGGCAAATAAAATTTGGGGAAAATTCATGGGGCGGGTATGGATCATTTGGATTTGGGAAAAATATATATAGGTTTTTATTGGGTTATATTGTCATTGTGCCCATCAGATTTAAAATAGAAAAATTAATTAAAAAATATTGCAGTTAAAAACATCAACCTAAAATATTAAAACATAAAAATCAAATGAAAGTGGTTAAACATCGAATAAAATAATTTCAAATTTTAAAATACATTATTTTTATAATATAGAAATGGTTAAACATCGAATAAACATTATATCATAATAAAATTGTAAAACATCAAATTAAAAGTACATACAAAGTATGATTTTTTAAAGCATACACTAGTTTTGAAAACCAAAATACAATATTAAAACATCAAATTTAAATATTGTAACATAAACGTATAATAAAAATGGTTAAACATTGAATGTGAAACATCGAATTAAAATATTAAAAGCACAGGTGGAATATTATATAAAAAAAATTAATAACATCAAAGAAAATTTTTCATACATTGAATCAACATAATATTAAATTAAAAGAGTAAAAAATCAAATTAAAACATTAAAATTACATCATAATTCTATAAAGCTGTTAAAAGTGAATGAAAAAATTAAATTGTCATCATAATTCCATAAAACTCAAAATTGCAAAACATAATAAAACAACAATAAAACATCATTCCAAGTCTTAAAATCATCATAATTTTAAATTTTAAAAAACACTAACATTTATAATAATGTAAAAAACATAAAATATGAAAGTAATATAGTGAAAAATCACCATAAATAATTAAAAATCAATTAGTTAAACTTATTTAAACATCAAATAAATATAAATCGGTTTAAAATAGAGAAACATCAGACTGAAATACTAAACATACATATCAAGTGAAAATGGTTAAATATCGAATAAAAACTTATATCAAATTAAAACAACACACTATAATTGTAAAACACGAGAGAAGACAACTGAATTGTAAACATAATTTTATAAAGAAAAATTGCTTTTATAACCCTACCTGGTTGACATAAGTGTCAATATAACCTTTTGATAATTGAAAGTGCAGATATAACCCTACCTAGTTGAAGTAAGTGCAATTTTACCCATTCCGACAGTTGAAGGCCGGATTTGATGAAAAAGTCAATTTGACCCCTACAAAAAATAAGAGAAAAGTGATTTTATAACCCTACCTACTTGACATAAGTGCCAATAGAACCCTAGATAATCAGTGTAAGTGCTAATATAGCCCTATCAGGAAACTTTTAGCTGGAATTTTGTATAAATACATTTTTTCCTTATGAAATAAAATAAAAATACTATAAAAAGAAAATTACTTTATAACCCTCAGAGTCATTAATATCCCAATTATTTTCGCTGGACCGTCGTTGTAACAGGTAGAGTTATATCAGCACATTATGAAAACTTATAAGGTTATATCAGTGCATTCGCAAAAAGTGTAGGTTATATCAGCACATACTATAAAATACATGGGTTTTTGATTATATATATTATTTTGTTGTTTTTAGTCTGCATTGATGGTTGGATGACCTTTGGTGTTATGTGTGGTTGTTATTTTGTGGTGTTTTTTGACCTAGGGCTTTTAATGTTGATGAGTTTTGAAATGAAGCTACTATATGTGATAATGGTGTTTAATATGAATGATGGTGTTATGATATCAAATTTTATGGTGCATAAGATGTTATAATGTGATAATGGTGTATATGATGATGTGGTTACCCGTTAAGGCCAGCCGAGTACCAACCATTCAAATTTTATAATATCTACTAATATAACTTTACACTTTTTTACGAATGTGCTGATATAACCTTATAAGTTTTAGGAATCTGCTGATATAACCCTATCAGTTTTCACAATGTGCTGATATAACCCTACATGTTACGGCAGTGGTGCAACAGCGGTTCGATAGTGGTCCGACGGCGGTCCGGTGGTGGTTCGACGACGATTCAGCGGTGCCCCAGTGGTGGTTCAAACGGCGGTTCAGCGGTGACCTGGTAGTGGTCTGGCGGCGGTCCGGCAAACTATAAGGGTAAATTGGCCAACTCAAATTCATATTTTAACACTAAGGGTATTTTGGATATTTTACATACAGCCAATGTCGGAAAATGGTAGTCAATGCTGAAAATGGGGTCTGAGGGTTATATTGGCACTTACAGTAACTACTTATGGTTATTTTTGTACTAAAAATTATCTGAGGGTTATATTGATATTTAGTCAAGTAGGTAGGGTTATATTGGTATATACCCCTTTTATAAAAATCGAAATTATAATACATCAAAAAACAATAATAAAACATCATCCCAAAATCTAAAATCATCGAAAGTTTACATTATAAAAATGTTAAAAGTTAAAATCCTGTAAAAAAAACATAAAAACATGAAAGTAATATATAGAAAGATCATCATAAATAAATAAATATTTAAATATTTAAAACAGTGACACTAGTGGAGAACCTTCTATTAAAAGCAGTAGTTGAAGGCGGTTCTCCAAAAACTACCTTTAATTAACCTTTCCGAGTTCGTAAAATAACCTTCGTATCTCCTATATTCGATTGAAAGTGGTTTTCGGTTAATTGAAGGCGGCTTTTAAATAACCTCCTTTAATTATGGTCAATTAAATACTGTTTAAGGTATAACCACCTTTAATTAACCCTAATTACAGGCGGTTATGTCAAACCGCCTTTAAATATAATACTTTCTGAATTCATAAAGTAGGAAAGAATAATATCCGAACTCGGTAAACATGTGGTTTCAATGGCTCAAAGAGCAGATACAGTTTCCAGGTTCGTTAATTATTCGTGTCCAGTTTCCGAGTACGTTAATTATTCGTGTCCAGTTTCCGAATTCGGAATATGTTGTAATTCGTGTCTTCTTTCATAAATAAAACATTTGCGACTTCAGAAAATTTGTCATGTAATGGAACTTAAATTCAACATTGAACTAAATAGTCATCCAAACACTTGAATAGAACTTGAATTCAACATTCATAACTAATAGTCATCTAATAGTCATCTATTTGTCATCTAATAAACATGAAATGGAACTTAAATTCAACATCCAATATTCATCTTCAATAACAATATCATGAAAAAGTTTTGAAAGTTCATTCTTCGACATCTTCAATGTCGGCAGCTGAAGTTGATTTTTCCAATTGTTGTCGGGAGGTAGATGTGAAGTGGCACTCATAAGCTCATTGGGATTTTTCAAGGAACTGAATCTTAGCCTTCATGGAGCAAAATTTCTTGGGCATCCGTTTGTAGCAGTCCTTGAAACCTTTGAAGTGTGATTTTTCAATGCCTACAAAGTATAGTGAGCAAAATATGAATTATTTAACTAATAAATAAAGCACAAACAATAGAGCGAACTAAATCGACATAAACTAATTTTAGACTTACATTCCTCAATTCTTGGCCTCTTGCTCGGATCAGGCGCTTCAGTTGGTTTAACATACCACTTACGATCGATCAACACCCATCCCTTGTTCTCGAAGTAAGTTTTGTCTAAATACTTTGCCCCCTTTTCCTTCCCTTGTAAAACCAACCCCTCAATACTCTTCAAAATACGATTGATTAGACTCCCATACGGTAGTCAGGTCAACACCTTATTTCACGTCGTAAAATGCAACATATACCTAAATATAGCCCCTCCGGGATTGATTTTTCTACCCTCAATTATAAAAAAAACTAATTGTAAACATCAATGAAGATAGTGTAAACATTAAAAAATCATATACACATAAACATTAACTAAAATGTACAAAACACCAACGATTGCAATATAACATCATATATTTAAAATTTTCAGACATCAGATTCATTTTCAATTATAAATATAATAAAACACATTACGAAACTTTAAAAACAATGTTTTACAACACAAAAACCATAAAATTCTCAAAATTGAAAGATTGCATATTCTCAAATCGAGAAGAATTAAATATTAGGGGAAAATTATAAAATCAATATAACCAATTTAAACTAAAATACACTTACCATGGAAGGAAATAATCGCAAAGGAGCATGGATATTTTGATCGAGATGGTGCAGAAAATTGGAAAAAAAAAACAAAGAGAGAAATGAGAGAGAGGGAGGGTGAGAGAAGCAGAGTGGGGATTATTATTCATATAATAATATTTATTTTGAAATTTATTTTTCCCCTCTATAAGTCACGAGGCAAAGATGTTTATAATGAATCGAAGATAATATGACACACATAATAATTTTATTGATTTTACTATTAGTTGAGATTAAGATTGTTTTTTATTTGTTTGAATTCAAACCAAATGGTTTGAATTCATTGTGTTTTCTATAAAAGCTAGTCAATTTTAGAAGAGCTTGCCTTGTTTCTTCCTCTTTGTAAAGGATTATCAAAACTTGGTTGGTTGTTCGTTAGAGCTCGAATCGAGTATGTAACTTACCTTACTCAGTATTTCTTTTTCAAACATGGTAGTTGAGCTCTCTGAGTCATCGTCTTCCACTGCCCATCCTAATTTTAGTGGAAGTGGGGTGACTTATTGTGAGGGGTGTATAAATGATAAGGTGGTCATCATGGAAGATGAAGTTGGGGAAGAAGGGGATATTCAAGCCATGTAAATAGGGATACTGTTTTATCCGAGAGTGATTTGGCTGCGCTAAAGTAATATCATTCATTTTTGAATGGATGTGATTTTAGGATACCCGACACCTGCGAGAGAGAATGAAACCCTCCTGCTGGGTATTTCGGTGTGTACGATCACCATATACTATGTGGGTTTACCCTACCCGTTCTGGCTTTCGTACTAGGCATGTTGGAGCTTATGGTGTTGGTCTTGCCCAACTTCATCCTTGGGGGATGAACATGATTGTTGGTTTTATGAATAAGATGGCTGATAAGGAACTGAAGGTTGATCTGTTTCCTAGGTTATTTCACCTGCAAAGAGTGAGAAACAATGGAGGGTTGTTCACCCTTTACCACGGTATGTCTAGGGTTCAGGTTGTGCTGAAGTTTCCCATCAATTGTGGGGTATGGAAAGATAAATATATGTTTATCAAAGTGAATGGATGGCCAGGTGATGCCTTTGTGCAATTCTGTTGTGCCTACTAGTAGGCAACTAGATAAGTTAGGGAATCTGAAGAAAGTGAGTAAGATTGTGAAGGAATTGTTTGCTCATTCAGTTGAGATGGAGAGGCCTAGGGGAAAGTGAGGTAGTCACCATTGGTTTTTTTTTATTGTTGTTGAATTCATGTGGATTTATGTGTTTTTTATGGTTACTGTTTATTTGTTATTGATATTTTGATTGTTTTAGGCACTTTCAAAGGAGGTAGTGCCTTAGAATTTCACTTCCGACGTCGGTAGCTATTTCAGAAATGTCTCTAAATTGTACAAAAGAATAAAACCAAGGTTGAACCATCGTCCAAAAAATCTTACAAAATATGCACTAAAAGTTACTATTTTAATGCACTCACCCGAGACATTTCCGGAAGAGGTTTCAACTTCAAAATTGGTTACTGGAGTGTACTAAAGTTAGAAACCCTAAAAAGCATTCTACCTTTATAGTGGAGTGCAGTCGTTCTTCCTTTCATTCTTCCATGTTTTCTTTCATTCTTTTATCTTTCTTCCTTGTCTTTCTTTCTTCCTTCTTCTCCCAATCCTTTCTCAAATCTAACACTTCCTCGTTTTAGTTTTAAATGTGAATACACGACAGTGACTTCAAATATGAAGAAGGTGTGGTGATAGACTTCATATTACCATGGTATGGTTTCTTCTCCGTTTTGAGTTTCTTAATGATAAACCCATCTATCAATCTTGATGTATGTTATTATTCAAGGTGGATTGATTAATGTTTGAATGTTTATTATTATAAGTTTGACCGTAGGTGGGTAAGATATGAGTGTAAGAGATGAGGATGGTCGTGGTTGTGTTGTGCTGAAGATGAATGTCGATCCATGTTCATATAAAGATTAAGACAATATGGTAGACCTGATTTTTCCGGTTTCATCATAACCAAAAAGCTCAATTTTTTTTAAAAAATTCTGACGCCAATTTCAAAATCAGAAGTGGTTTTAAATTATTTTCTGATGTCGAAACAATAGACGACAATTAAAAAATAATCTTTAACAACGTTCAAAAGCGCCATAGAAGGAAACAGTCAGCGGAGGTTTTGGAACCTCCGTCTAATGACCACACACAATTCATGGCGGTGATAGAGATAGCGGTTCGGAACCACCATCTAAATCCCTATTTCACTATCGTCAATAGCCCCTGTTTATAGAACTAGTAATGTATATTCTTTAATGTGAACAATGTAATTGAGTCTATCCCTGGTCCATTCAGATTCTTAGATTCTAGGCTGATTAAAAATGTCCTAAAAGATGTGATCCTTAAGAACTGGGAACAACCTATGTCTAAATTTGAAATGCTTAGATATAAACTGAAAAACACTAAAAGGGGATATCAAAACATGGAATAAAAAAACAATTGGTGATCTAAATCTTAACATAAAAAAAAGCTGAAAAAACACACACTTCAAGAGATCTGGTATAAAATCCTGAATTCTTAAACAGAGTGTATTAAACTAAACACAAAATCACTACTTCTGTAATCCTTGAAAGAAAATAAAAAAAAACTGAGGACAAAAGGCTAAAATAAAATGGATTAAAGAAGGTGACAATAATACCAATTTTTTTGACAAAACTATATAAAAAAAAAATCTAAGTTGCAAATCACTAAAATAAAAAGGCGGTATGAACTGTGGCTGAACTCACAAACTTTGATTGAACAAAAAATTGTTTGTTATTTTAGAAACCTTCTAACAGAAGCCCAGGATCCATCTATTGGGCCTTTCTACCCACACTTCCTCAGTCAAATTCCAAAACTAGCTACTCGTGATGAAAATTTAGAGCTAATTAAGAATGAGTAATGATAAAAAAAAAGTGAAAATTTATAATGAAACTACACAGTGACTGATGAGGCAATAATGAAATGACAAATATATGCTTAATTAATTGCACATTTTAGAGAAAGATAATTTATAATTTAGTCTTTTACTAGCATTCATATCATTCACTATAAATTTTTACTCTCCATATCATCACTCATTAAAAATCCTCTTTCGAAGATATGAAAATGTTGTTCTCAATCTAAATCCTAACAACATACCAATGCCTAATGTTTTTTACTCCTAATATATTCAGACATAGTTGGGATACAATCTCTGAAAACCCACTAACTACAACCATTGGCTTTATGGGTGGCAGACCAATCCCAAAAGCCAGCACCCGGATTACACTAATTTCAAAAAAAAAATCCCATTTTTCCCAATGATTTCAGACCCGCTAGTTTATCAAAAAAAATTAAATTTTTTCTAAACTAATAATGAAAAGAACAAAACAATTATGCGTAAGCTGATCTCACCACACCAAACTGCTTTTATGAAATATAGGGAAATTGCAGATAATGTAATTTACATTAAAGAGATGACATGATAAATTACATTATCTGCAATTTCTTTAAAGGGGATCCCCTTTCAAAAGAAGGCTCAGTTTCGATTTTTTTATCTGAAAACTTAAATACTTTTAATTTACAACTAACTCAATACCAATCTCTCATCTCATACCATCATCTTTTTTAATCCACTAAGTTAATTCTAATTAGATTAAAAGCTTTTCTGTAAAAAAAGTTAAATCCCCAACAGACCAACTGATTAATTACGATAAAAGCAAATACTATATTACTAGTAGTTATGCTTCCAGAACACATCATAAATTAATCAGAACAATCTAAGGTATGAAAATGAGAACTTTTCCTTCAAGTACCTGGAATGTCCAATTTTCACTTGAAGAACAAAAGGCAATCTACTTTCAGCCACTCGTGAAGGTTTATGACTACAAACTAAAATAAATAAATGGTTGAATACTGTAGAAAAATTAACACTAATCCATTCATGCATACTCAATCCCTCAACATATCCTAAATGAGCTCCCTACAGAAATACTAATTCTCTATTTTGTGTGAAATTGGAACTCACACCATTATAGTGATTTCACCTGAGTTCAATCATCATTGATAGAAAATATTTGAACCCATAGAAGAATCTTAACTTCTTCCAACTTGTACTATAAATGTATAATAGAGAAAAGTGTGAAAATGACTATATATGTTTTTTCAAAAAAAATGTCAAAACAACTCCGAGTCTTCTTTGAAAGTGTGAATTAAAATGTGTTGGAAAACATAGTATAATAAAAGTTGACTTCATCAATTTTTGGGCTCAGTTTTGAGTAGTACCCGAAATGAATTGGGTTCAGTGGATGACATTTTTGGATTCTACGTTGCGAGTACTATAAAAT
>JAULKM010141331.1:0-34904 GCA_032355605.1 Rubia tinctorum | reverse complement strand
TACGGAGAATCTAAATATATCTCATATGGTAGTTTTATTGTTTATATACTGTACAAAATATATGGTCAAACATGCTTTCAGAAAAAAAAGACAAAAAAAGGGTGTCACTCTTAGAAAACCGGAGGGAGTAGATGAGACTACCAGGAAACATGTCAACCTGGAAAACCTAGCAAACGCAAATCCCAAAATTCATCATCATGGCCTAGGTCAGTTGAACTTTGTTTCAGTATAAACGAGTTCAGTTACTGTTTGACACGCAGAATTTCATTCTATACCCAAATTCTCTTATTCTACTTATAATCAATCAATCAATCATCATCATCATCATCGAATAACCTACACATTAGAGAAAGTACTGTGTTAATGGTTAGTCCAATCATAAAAATCTCGTTTCAATAATTTTCAGGGTTGGATTATAACTATTCATGCGATACATTATGAAAGTTTTTCAAAATTATAGGAACGTCTTTGCGATAAATAAAACAAACATCATATATATAACCTCATTAGTTACGTAAATTATAAAATTTCCCCATCTAACTATTAGTCGGTATAAAACAAAATTTTTGTACATATTATTATGCTAAACGATTATTATTAATTTTTAGTGTAATTTTCTGAAATCCGATCGATCCCATCACATTCCAGTTTAGTTCAACCTAATAAAATTAATCTATTTCTGTTCATTCTAGTTAAATTCATTTCACATTATTTCATTTCAAGAAAATCTGTGCAGGCATGTTTATCCTATTCATTTTTAAATTTTCAATAATATTAAGTTCATTTCATCAAAAATAAATTCAGATTAAGCATAAATTAGTTAAGTTCATAAAAACAAGCCCGGTTCAATAAATTCCAGCCTAATTGGATAGGATCTTAGACCCTTTACTATTTAGAAATTATTCCGTACATGAAATAATATCGCAAAGCATCATTGTTTGCATGTGGTATCAACCGATAGTATTTCTGTCCTTCTTTTTTGCTTCTTTGTTAAACTGAAGTTTCTGACTTCTCTACTTTCTTACCTTTGTTCTTGTACTCTTTTCTCGCGACTTTGCTCACAGTGTGCGCGAGATCCTTTTGGCTGCTATTCGTGCGACAACGGCTGACAAATCAGCGAGTTCGGATGTTGTCGGCCACGACATTTTCCCCAACGTAATTTTAGGGTTTTGTATGATTGATTCATCTCGCAACAATCACTGAGAAGGGTATACAGGATGCTCGGAAGGGTATATTTTACTATAAATGATGTATTATTTAAGATTAATTAGGACTGATTATCGTATTACTAATGTATTCCGCAAACTGTATAGTTTCGGGTGAACATGACTACATAAGAGAAAGTACAACAGGTTCTCTAATTTTTTAAAATTGAGATTCAAAAGTCACATTCTCTATTTTTTTTGGCTCCAACTCAAACAAACTCCCTATTTTACAAATTTTGACATTTATTACACAGTAATATTTCTTTGTAATTTATATCAAAACCTTAATTTAAATTACCCTACAAAATATACTATATACTTGAAGAAAAGTTAGAAGATGGTTAATTTTATTGCTTCATTTTTAAAGATAATTAAATATATTATAACTATTTGTTTATCTTAATAAATTTAAAATTGCGTCTATTAAATGAATAAAACTCATCATATTAGACTAATGTAAAGTTTTGGGTACATTATAGTAAAAAAAGCAACCTTTTGAATAATAAAAAAGTAAAGATGTTGAATTTCAATCACATCCCTTTTGATATTTTACTAATTTTCATCGAGTGAATATACAATAACTAATTTCTTAATATCACATTCATGTCGCGATTCATGTAATTTATTATGTGGGAATCATAAGTTTAAAATACCATTAATTTTTTTTTAAAAAATTGATCACTCAGAAGAATAATTTTAAAAAGGAGAACAAAATAACTGGGTGTTTCAATGGGTCAATTTTTATGTGTTACTTAAAAAAATGTTAAAAAATAAATTAAGAAGTCACAAAAAAATCCTCATTATAATATTCATGCTATCATCAATCAAAATTTAATTACAACACATGGATAAGAAAAGTAAAATATCACTGAAAGGAAGGAAATAAGAGGGAAAAAGAGAACAAAAGTTAATTCTATTCGCTAGTCTAATCTAATGAGATTGGAATATCACTACCTCCAAAAAAATTCAAAAACCACATGCATTTTTTGAGTGTCAAATTTCTTAACTTTGACTCAAATCTCATTGATATATAAATGAATTATATTTGTCAGATTAGTTATAAAATGTATTCTTAATTATTTGTTTATTATAATAATTATATATATAATTTAAAGTGTTAATAATTTAATATGTGCATTGAACATCGTGAAAATGTGACATTTTTAATAGGATGTGGGAAGTGCAATAGTTTAAATTTAAAATCTCTCATCATATAAGAAAGATTGGTATTAAATTAATTTGTTAAATGAATGATTGCATTAATGACGATATTCTCCAAATTTCATTCTCTCTCTACCAATATAGAGAACTTAATTTCAATTTCATCAAAATTTCCATTTTGGAGAACCATGTGGAGAATCTGTTAGACCAAAAAATTTGTCTAAATTCTCAAATCGATGTCCATTTCACATTAAATTATATGAGGTGTCATTTAATACTCTCTCTTATTGACACACTTTCCTTTTTGGGTTGTTTATTTTATATTGACAAAATTTTCTTTTTTTGTAATATTTCTTCAATTTCATCCACTCATTCTACTTTTTACATTCTACATTCAATTTCATCCACTCATTCTACTTTTTACATTCTACATTCAATTTCATCCAGTCATTCAATTTGAACACGTCGTCGTTGCTAACGTTGAACACTTCGTCCTTGGCTTAGGGGTCAAAGGGAACCCTAGTCGAGGGCCCGATTATCTTTCCGGGTCAGAGGAGTCCGATTATCTCTCCGGTTCGGCAGAACCCTAGTCAAGGAGACATAGAAGACGCATTGGAGGTAGTTGAGGAGAAGGAGGAGGCGAGGAGGTTAAGGAGGAGGAGGGGGTGCCGGGGTTGAGGAAAAGGAGGGGGCGGCAGAACCCGATTATCTTTCCGGTTCAACGGAACCCTAGTCCAGAAGGCAGAGACGGCGCAACGGAAGAAGTTGAGGCGGTGGGGTCGAGGAGGAGGAGGAGGCGGCGGGGTTGAGGAGGAGAGTCTGGTCTGGGTTATGAAAGACAATGGTATTTTTGTCTTTTCACTAGGGAAAATTTGCAAAGAGATTTTCTCTCTCTGCAGAATCCCTTGAGACGGAGGGAGTACATAAATTTCGATCCAAACGGGGTATTTTTGTAACCATCTCAATCATCGATCATCATAACTAAATAAAGTGAAGTTAGAAGAAATTACATTCTCTATAACGTTTACATAATAGAAGATTATGTATCGATTATAACATATTACAAGTGTCCCATATTTCCTCTCGAAATGAGATGTATTTCACACAACATTGTTTTCACCCTTTTTTTTTCTTTGAAGGGATCGTAGTCAATGCATTTTAGGAGTATGCCACGAGTAGTAGATATCAGCATCGTGTTGCGAGAGTATTGACTTTGACATGGCGGGAAATAAACATAGTATGCATATGATTGATTGGTCACAACTTGCCTCTATTTAATTTCCCATATGATATGGCCTTCAAGTTGCTATTTTATGGAGCCCTTCCAATTTAAATCCCAAATACAACTTGCTCTAGCGTCGCACGTCACATAATCATATAGTATATGGATCGAATTAACTAATTCATCCTCCCACCAGTAATAACATATTTACTTTTTTAAAGTCAAATTTAGTAAATTTTGACCATAAATATAAATTAATGCACATACTATTAATATATCATGTGAGATATTGTTAAATTCATTTTAACACATATTTTTTAAATATCAATTTTTTATTCAAAATCGATATATATAACTAGAGATATTGACGGACAAACATGATCATTGAAAACCGTGAAAAAACAAACATGTCATTATTACTGTTGTAACATATGCTTTTAATGGTACTTGAAACTTGATCATTCATGAATCACTGATCAGAGGACATGATCTATATTTATTATCTGATCTATATTTATGATCTGGTAAAAAGAGAAGTCGAGTCGAGACGGTTATAATTAATTGAGAACTTTAAAATTGTAGTTCTAAATGAGATGGAAACTAACTGTGAGCGATGGCAAAATCGTAGTGGTAGTTACTTATAGCTACATCAAGGGACGCCACTCCACTGTGAAGAATTTACGAGGTAATAATTGTGTGTCTGTATCCATGTTCTATGATACATTATGTAGTAGTAAAAATGACCTATACTAGACTAGAAAATGAATTCTAATCTAATTGAAATTTACATAATATTACTATTCCTCAATACTCCTCCTTAAGTTGGAGCATGGGGATCAGAAATGCCCAACTTACCAAGCAAAGAATGAAACTGATTTCGCCCAAGTGCCTTTGTAAACAAATCCGCAAGTTGGTAGTGCCAGATTGTACAAGGTCACGGACGAAATGACAATCAACTTCCATATGTTTCGTACGTTCATGGAACATCGGGTTAGCCGCAATATTTAGCGCAGATTGACTGTCACAAAACAGTCGCATAGGAGTAGATTGCACAATGCCCAAGTCCCTAAGCAAAGACTTAAGCCACAACAACTCACAACAAGCAACAGCCATAGCACGATATTCCACTTCAGCAGAAGAACGAGAAATTGTAGGTTGTTTCTTGGTCTTCTATGAAACCGGAGAATCACCAATGGTCACAAAGTATCCGGATAAAGATCGACGCGTGATAGAACATGCAACCCAATCAGAATCACAATAAGCAGTCAACTGTAAGGAGCTACGTGAAGAGAGAAATAAATCTTGACCAGTATGACTCTTCAAATAATGAAGCACACGTACTGAAGTTTGCCAGTGAGGAACACATGGAGACTTCATAAACTGTGCAAGCGTATGAACAGAATAACTAAGCTCAGGACGTGTGATAGTGAGGTAAATGAGGCAACCCACCAGTCGCCAGTACTGCTCAGAGTCATCATAAAGAGGTCTTTTAACCTTGGCAAGATCATATTGTTGCTCCATGGGAAAGTCAGTCAGTTTAGAAGCCGATAAACCTGTATCAGATAAAATATCCAAAGCATATTTCCTTTGCGAAAGAAACATCTCATTCGGTCTTCTAGCAATCCCTATACCCAAGAAATACTTAAGTGTACTGAGATTCTTCATACGAAAATAAGAGGTCAAGTATTTCTTGAATTCAGAGATGAGTGACGAAGAACTACCAACAATAACCAAATCATCCACATAGACAGGACATGCAATGAAACTGAACCCCGGGTAAAAGCAAATAAAGAGTAGTCTGCCTTACTCTGGACAAAACCAAATGCACGTAAAGCTTGAGCCAACTTCGCAAACCAATTGCGACGAGCCTGGCGAAGACCATAAACAGATTTCTGAAGCCGAAAAACCTGACCAGGAGGTGCAGGATAGCCCAGTGGATGGCGCATATATACCTCCTCATGTAAATCACCATGAATAAAAGCATTATGTACATCTATCTGGTGAAGTTCCCAACCACGAATGAGTGCAGTGGAAATAGTCAATACCTTCTTTCGGTCCAAGTCTGATTGCACTCAAGTGCATTAATCTCATCAACCATAGTATCACGTCAATGAGCATACTGGGAAGCCTCAGAATAAGTGGTGGGATCTGCACTAGAAGTTAGTGCACCTAAAAATATAGAATGCGTACTAGAAAATTTATAACAGTTTACAAAATCAGTTAAAGGATAGAGATCACCTGAGGAATGTGATGTCAGAGGTGTGGTCGTAGCAGTGTGGGGTTATTAATATCAGCAACAGAGCAGACACAGTCGTGGAGATAAGTAGGAGGTCGACGAGGACGACCACTATGTTGGACAGTAGGTAGCTCAGCCGAAGTTGACGACGTCGGATTCTCAATCGACGAAGCTGGCGGCTGAGACAAAGTAGATGGAGGAGACGCCGAAGAAGCAGGCGACGCGTGGACGTCGACATACGGTGGTGTGTGGAGCTCGGCAGCGGATGAAGAGTCACGCACGACCAACTCGGCCAGTGCGTGTGGGATGACATTGGCTTGCGAAAACACATCGGTCCTCAAAACCATCGACGATATAGGAGATGTCGGCAGGAAGCTGGCCACCGGAGGTGCAGTCGCCGGCGGTGAGGGGGCTGGCACCGGTGATGTGACGGGCTACGATAAGGCCTCTAGTAAGAGATTGTAAAGAAACTGGTGTTCGTAAAAATAAGCATCCCGACTGTTGAAGAAAGTACGGGTTTCCAAGTCAAAAAGACGATAACCTTTCTTTTCGGCAGGATACCCAAGAAACAAACATCTGCGACTTCGCAAAGCAAACTTGCCACTAAATTTGGGAATGTAGGAGGCAAAGCACAAACAACCAAATACTTGCAAAGCTTTATAATTTGGAGGACGTCCATGAAGCAATTTGAAAGGTGCACGCCTATCAAGTTGCTTTGTGGATGTCTGATTGATCAAATAAGCATCAGTAAAACACATTCACCCCATAACTCAATAGGCAGATTGGCTTGAAAGCATAAAACACGAGCCACATTTAGCAAATGGCAATGCTTGTGCTCAACACGACCATTCTGCTGCTGTGTATCAACCATGGATGTCTCAAACACGATCCCAACTCAGCGAAATATGATCTCAAAGGTAGAAATTATGTACCATTATTAGCCCGGACACGCTTAATCACACGACCAAACCGATTCTTGATAAAAGCACAAAATTCTAAAAATCTAGATGTTACATCAGACTTAGCAACTAGCAAATAAACCCAAACAGAGTGGGAGTAATCATCAACTATAGTTAAAAAAAATAAAATGCATTACTAGAAGATGGTGTTTTATAAGGACCCCAAACATCACAGTGTATTAATTCAAATAAAGAAGTAGCATTTGAATTGCTCAAAGAAAAACTATCTCTAATCTGTTTTGCTCTATGACAGACAGAGCAAGGAACAAAAATTTTATTTGTGCTAAAATCAAGAGTAGAAACAGAAGACAACACCATAGATGATGTATGCCCAAGACGCTGATGCCATAAATCAAAAGAAGAAACTGAAGCAACTGTCGGTATAGACTGCGAGGGATGAACATTCGGATCTAGCAGACAAAGCCAATAAACCCCCCTTGCTGTTCACCCAGACCAATCACATTCCTCGTACTCATTTTCTGTAAAATGCAATAATTTTATGTAAACAAAGCTAGACATTTTAATACAGATAACAATCTAGAACATGATAATAAATGGCAATGTAGAGAGTGTATGTAGAGCACATTAGTAAGAGTAACACCCCCAAAGCGAATAGAACCATATTGGGTAGTAGATGACACAGAACCACCAGGCTAACATTCACGGAATGAACAATAGTAGTAATATTAATAAGAGAACCCTTATCACTGGTCATGTGATATGAGGCTCCCGTATCAAGAATCCATGGTAAAGTAGACTTACCTGACCCATGTTCAGACACATCATTAAACTGATTAAATAAATGTAGGTTCGTACTCCATTGGTCATCAGGCAGAGAAAGACCGAAATTAGAACGAGCGGGAGTAGTCCGATAGGCTGTGGATGCGTGTCCCGGAGGAGTCACGACAGCACCGGTGAATGGCGGTAGAACCGGGCGACTGCCGGTGACCAGTCCTCCGTTCCCGGCATTGGCGGTTGGCTGGGTTGGAACTGTCTTCCTGGTCTTCTGGTTCAATTCTTTGAACGAATCTGGTACTCCGGTGAGCTTGAAACATGTTTCTTTGTCATGGCCCTTTCGATTACAATCTGAACAGATCAGATTCCTGCGATCAACTGAAGTGAGAACAGCTGGCAAAGAACCCGAAGGTGGTAGACGTCGTGCATCATATGGCATAGAGTCAATTAAAGCTTCGCGAGACCGAACAACGGATATGTGATTCTCCTCCTGAGCAACAAGGACATAGACACGCATGACTGGTGGAAGAGGATCAGTGGTCACGATGTTGGATCGCAAGGTATGATAGCCTTCGTCAAGACCCATGAGAAATTGGTAGATCATATCTTTCTCACGTTCTAGGTAGATGTTGGCAGCATAGTTGCAAGTGCACAAAAGTTTACAAGCTTCACGGGTGCAAACTAAATGATGCCGAAGGGAGTTGTAATCGCATAACAGCTTCTTCAGTTTGCCAAAATAAATAGCAACAATTTGACCATTCTGCCGACAGTTCTAATTATCTTCGCGCATTTGCAGAATTTTCGGACAATTCCCAAGGGTAAAACGAGCCTTTAGATCATCCCACAGTTCCTTTACCGTGGTATAGTAGCTGGTAGAAGAACGTAATGGTGGATCTAAGGTCTGTAAAACCCTACACACCATGGTAGCATTAATTCTAGGCCATTCAACCGCATCAGGATGTTTGTCTGGGGGTTTAGTAATGGTTCCATCAATGAAACCATTCTTCTTCTTGGCAAGCATAGCGCCTTAGATAGCATTAGACCATTCCAGGTAATTCTTCTCTCCTTTAAGTATGGAGGGAAAGATTGACAAATCCGGGCATTCGAAAGTACTGAGGAAGTAAGGGTCATGCATAAAACGACCCGTAGGAACAGATCCCCCAATGCCAGATTGCAATTGCAATTGTTTGAGTAAAGTTGCAATGACATCGGTGGCTTTGAGATTTTGTAGTTTATTAGCCTAGGCTTCAGCAGCCATACGTGCCTGTTCAATGGCATCAGAACTAGAGCCAAGAGCAGACATAATTGCAGATCAGCGGAGGTAAGTAGATCAGTGGTATGTACCATGCGGCGGCGCGTGAACTTTATGTCGGCGACGCGAGATCAGGTACGGCGGCGCGTGACTTACACGCGCGAACGGATAACGGGCAGCGGACAACCAAGAGTGGCGGATCTGCGATGGAAGATTGGCAGCAGCGGTGAACGGCAGCATTAGCGCGACAACGGAGGATCGGAGGCGGCGCGTGGAACGAAGCATGACTGAGATCAACGACTACTGCAGTGGCGGAACGGAAAAAAATGGAGCATCGACAGCGGCGGTTGGTGAGCAGCGGTGGTGGTCAGCGATCGGAAACGGGCAGCGAGCTAAGGTCGGCGGAGACGGAGGCGCGTGAGGCAACGCGCGGACGTCGATTGGCAGCGGTGGCTCGGAAAGTAGCGGCAAATTTTTCTTTAGATTTTCAGGATTTTAGACTCTGATACCACGAAGAATTTACGGGATAATAATTTCGTGTATGTATTTATACTCTGGGGTACATTATATAGTAGTACAAAATACCTACACTAGATTAGAAAATGAATTCTAATCTAATTACAATTTACATAATGTTACTATTATTTAATAGAGGTACCTCTTGGTTATAGCATTTGACTAGGATTCCATTTTGCTTGCTTCATCCTTCATTTGTTGTCCTGATATTGATGCTCAAGTCGAGGAATTTCTTTCCGCTCTTATGCGCATCTCTGTTTTGCCACATTTATCGATACGATGCTTTGTGGGCTGTTAGGTATCAAATTTTTTTTTTACTAGAACGGGTTGCCTTTTCTCACTAAATGTGTTTTGGATCACCTGTGTATAATTATTATTGTTTCATAACTTCCTTGTCTTCAAAGATGATCGGATTTGGATCTCTTTCACTTGGTAGATTTGGATTTCGCAGTAATTTTGATTTTATATTGCTGCTGCTCCAGGAGATAAGTTTAGGATTAAATCGTTCAGATTATGTGCTAGACGAAGAAACCGAATTGCTTCTCCAGATTGAGCTCAACACAATATCTTCATCAATGCATGGGCTGAGCTTTCTCGTAACTGAGCTTCACAGGTTTCATGAACCTCTACTAACTGCACCTTTGCTATATTCTTATGGTATTACTTGGACTCTCTGCGTCTTATGTTATATGGCTTAATGGACCCCATGATCATTTCTATCTGGAATGTTACAATGCACTGTGATTGACGAAGACTTTGAAGTTGGCCGGTGCTTCTTTTTCAGTTTGCTTAGGAGATGAAAATCTAAGGTAGGGCAGAAATAAAACTCAAATTTTGTTTTTTTTTCCATGTATCCTCAGGATGTTGCTTCATCAATATCGAAACCAGTTGTTATTAGATCCTGAAAGAATTCCAAGAAATGACGCCGTTAGAGGAATTTCTGAAGCATTGGCTAGATCATGGAAAGAGTATAATAACCCAGGGTGCAGCTCGATTCAAATGAATATTTTCAGTTGATTTCGTAGTGTGGACTGCTACTTACTGAAACCTTCTTTGCAGGGCTATACTAATGTTTGTGGTTCAGTCAGATGAACGGAATATGTATGACCAACATTGGCTTGGTACTGTTCTGAAGGAGCAATATCCTTATTTGTCTACTTTGTTATTGCCTATAGTCTCCCAATTCTTTACTTTTTCGCTACTGGAAATCTTTTACCGCCTTATGGTTTATGGTTTTGTGTTTTTTCCATGCTTTGACAATGAACTTCACAAGCATGTTTCCATTGACATTAATAGCACACATCAAATAACAACAATCAGAAAGACCTTGGCTGAAATCGACGCTGCAGGGAAACTCCAGTCTGATGGAACACTTTCAATGTATGCATACTATGAAAACCTAGTCAACTTTGAAACTATGTTCAACTTAATGTCCAAAAGTCACCATTGTTTGACACTGTAGAGGAGGTGAAGTCTTGGCAGTCATTTATTTCAGAGCTGGGTAGTGACTATCCGTCAGTGAGTACCCTAAACCATTTTTTTGGCCTTTTATTGTACATGGTTAACCACGGAGAATATACCCTCACCTTAAGGCCCCCTCATCTGCATAGTTGCTCATCCTTGCATTAGACGGCTACTTCTTGGAGGCGACATTTTGGCTATAACCTGTCTGAATATGGTCAACCAAAACTTAGTAACAGGCTACAACTGGAATGCAAAATCTTGAACGATGAATTCTTTTATGAAGCTTTCTGAAGTTTGATGTTGATATCTTTTTCGGCACGTTTAATTCTAGGAATAGAGGGCCAAGCTAATGATGGAGCAGTCTTCTGCGGTCAAGTGCCCTTCCGTTTCCTATCAATTGGTTGGAACAAAGAAAATTCAGTAACAAATAGCAAAACCAGGTGTGCTCGAGAGGTAAAACTGACTCTTGCTCGGTTGGGTAGGTTGCAAAATTTCGGATGGGGGATAGGCACTCCAGGGGTGGATGCAAATGAGGGAGGACGCATTACTAATGCGTACTCACCGGTTTAATTTTTTTAAATTTTTGTAAAACAATATTGCAGACAAATGGGTGAAAAGTAAAAAAAAGTTAGAGACGCATTACCCTAATGCGTCCTCAGGTAATAATGAAATATATTAATAAGATGACGCATTATCATAATGCGTCATCATGATTAAATATATATCATATTTATTTATAATATAAAATAATGAATTAATAATTTTATAAGAAAATAATATATATATTAAAATATTATGAATTTCAATTATTTAAGAAATAATAATATTATTAAAAAATGAGTTCATATGAAAATTATATTTTTGTTTAAATTCGACCCTACTCGAAAAATAATATTTTAATATTTTAATGCAATAATTATTGAAATTTATAATATTCAAAATAATTATAAAATATAATTCAATTACGATAGTTTATAAAATAGTTATATTTATATAAAATAATTTCATATTTATTTATAATATAAAATAATTTTATAATAATTTTATAAGAAAATAATATATATTTATATTAAAATATTTTGAATATTAATTATTTAATAAATAATATTTATTATTAAAATACGAAATAAAAAACAAAAATCCAACAAAAATTATAATATTTAATATTTATTAATTATTTTATACTTCTGAAAATCCAACAAAAATTAAAAAAACAAAAACCCCCGAGGGCGCAATCTCTGAATGCGCCCTCCCCCTTTATTTCCACATTTAAAAATAAAACCTACACGGCATCCGATATTTTAAAATCATCACCATTAAAAGCAAGCACTCGAAGATTGCATGACACAGCTGGTAAAGATTCTTGACAGTGAAATTTGTCAAGTGCCATGTAGTCCATGCAGAACTACAATGACCCATCATGTTTCTTTTGAAACAAGACCGATGCTCCTGAGGGACTTTGCTGGAACTACAATACCACCTTCCAACATCTCTATCAGTTGCACTATCACAGGAAACCCCTCTAGCACCGGTTTTTCATAACGCTAGCAACAATTTTTTAGACCTAAGTAGGGGTGAAACGTTCACCCATTTTTTTCCGTTAGCACTGATTTTTAGAGCTGGTGTTAATTTAGCATCAGTTTTTTTTTTTGGAACCGGTTCTCAAAAATTGGTGTTAATTTAGCACCGATTAATTCTTAGCACCAGTTCTAAAAAATCGATGCCCAAAATATTCAAGGATTAAAAAAATACCCTTCCTCTGTAAGCAGTTGCGCACAACTATGTTCATAAGAAGGTGAAAATGCCCTTCATCTGAACGCAGTTGCTCGCAGCTGCGTTCAGAGAAAGGGAAAAAATTCCCTTCCTCTCTAAGCAGTTGCGCGTTGCTTAGTCCAGTGGAGGGAAAAAGACCTAAAATTAATAATTTAGTAGAAAATTAATTTAATAATAATATTAACTTCACAAAATTTATACTTTATAAATATAACAAAAAAATGTATGATACAAAATTAATTATCTATGTGACTAACATAACTACCCCAAATGACTAAACATATATTAGTTAACAACTAGATAGGGTGACACACACCTATGCCCTGAAAGGATCAAGAAAGAGAGTAGTAAGAGAAGGGATATCAAGAGAAATATAATACTGTAATACACATCAAAGCGAATGACATTTCTTTAAAATGAGGAAAAACATTTAGAACGTTCGATATCAAACCTCCAGAGAGGACGAAGGGCTCACTTGGGCACATGGCCAGTGCAAATTCTGCATTATCCTAATGGCCAATGAGAATATGAAAAATGCAAGAATCCAATGTTATTCAACTAAAGAGATAGAAGACCACTCACTTTCTTTCTGTGAAACAACCTAGTTATATTCTTACCAAAACAAACACAACTAGAACCAAAAAAAAATATAATCAACAAATGCATCATATAGTTAGGATCAACTACAATTATTACAGCCCTACAATTATATCATTGATGTACCAAAGTTCCTTTTTGGGTTCAAATCTGATATTCGATGTCTAGGTAATTTCCACTTAAGCAAAGATTTTATAGCTTCAAGCCTAAGTTAATAAGATCTGATCATTAATCACAAGCTACATGAACTAGTAATTCAATTCAAGAACTAATATCAAAACATGCAGGCAAGAGCAAGAGCAGATTAAAAGAGAACATAGATAAGAGCATCATATTGTTCAACTCCATGCAGTAAACAGCCTCAAAATAATGGCAATTAAGAGCAATTAATTGGAATTTTGACTCACCTTGCTTTTGTCTCCCAACTAAGCCAGCTCACTCTTGCGGATATAACGTCCCTATGCAAGTAAATTATGCATGGGTTAAAATAGGTGAAAAGGATATCAAAATACAATATCCATGCAAGTAAATTATGCATTATTTCCAAAAAGACATCCAAACATAGGTTGAGCGTTAACATAAACCAAATTGTCTATCAAGGTTGATTTCCTAGAAGCATGACATCCAGCATCTTCCCTCCCACATTTTCAAAGTAAATGTCAATGACCTCCGGGAAGTACCTAGTAGAAGCAAGATTTTGGTCTGATGGTAAGAAAATCCAGCCACGTCCCAATAAGACATGTAGAACATAGGAAAACATTAAAATAAATTTACGTCGAACAAGAGAATACAGAAAGTCCTAGTGGTGGGATAATGCTTTATCATTGTTCCGGTAAGAGAATAAAGACATGATTATTGAGTTCAAAGCACTAAATATGACCCACTTGTGCAACCAAATGGAGATCAACGTGTTTTTACGAGTCATCTTTCCAGGGGAAATATAGATCATGAATACAGTTTATACTCAACTAGTTGACCTTTTCAAAGTCGAGACTAGATCTTGCTCTTCTTTATAGTTGAAAGCATCGTTGAACCCCAATTTGTTCTTCAACAAGTCAACCTTTCATGAGACAAGAGAAAGAAGTGAATGATAGCAAACACCAGTTATATTAATGAGGTTTAGGTCTTGGAGTTGAAACGTTTTCGTTGTGTAACCACCGTAAAACAATATGCACAAACCTAGTAAAATGATTGTTGAAAGCCATAAACAAAAATATGAAAAAATGTAGATCTTATATAGCATTTTCCCAAAACTATTGCAAGGTCACAATAGGTTAAGGTCATCGGGAGTTTTTGGTAAATTATATAGCTATAAACATAAGGGATCATATCAACAAAAACATGCACAATAAGGATGCTCATTGATTGCATACAAACTCACAAACAAAGAACTTTACACGCGCTTCATAGTTCATGTATCAACTTTTAAACTGTTAGCTTATGGATATCTTCTTGGCTGGAGTTTGTTCAAGTTTGGTCGTGTGTCAACATGAAGCTATGATTCTGGTGGCTTCAGTGATATATGTTGTCAAAACTTGATCAATCAGAAAAGATGACCAATTTACACAAATATGGATTAGGTAGGAATCAAACTTTCAACATAACCTTTGATATAGAAGCACCAAATTTCAACTGATGCGCCAACACCCTATTCCCATTTATTTAAAAGTATATTCAAAGAAAAGAGACTACTTTATCATATCCTTGTATGAATCAAGCATCAAAATGCAAACACCTTCCACTAGTATTATTACCAATCACCAACAAAGCAATAGATCAAAAGGACCCTGAAAAGCTACAAATTGTCAAATTCTAGTGTCCATTAATATGAGGCACCACAAAAATCAAACAATAGTAAATTCATCTTGAAAACTTACGCGCTTCATAGTTCATATGCCAACTTTTAAAATTTTAGCTTATAGATAGACCTTTTCTTTGATCATTAGGGGCAACAAAAACAAACTGAGGATACGCGCCAATATAGTATAATCACAAACAAAAACTGACCCCCCTAATAGTGTCACCTTTAATCTTCACTTATGAAAACCTTGCTAAAAAATATGGGCATCATACTCATGTAATGATGCAATATTATGCTCTAAGCGTGTTGTCCACCCTAAATAAAACTACATAAACCTTAATGGAAGAACTCTTACGCGACCCCCAAGATTCATTATCCACCCCGTAGCCTTAGACAAAAATCCTGAACTCTTAAGGTATTCATGGACTTGATCTAGATCTAATATACAAGTTGTCACGAATTTAGTTAAGTCACTATAAGAATCACCATTAGGACATACATTTCAATATCCCGGTCAAGCATAGCAACCTCTAACCCTAACCTTTTGAGGAAACCCAATCGCCAAATCCATATCTTACAGAAACATATCAGGAAAAAAACTTCAAATAGAACATACAATCACCCGTTGAAAAAAAAGTATGATAAAATATTTAAGTACACACAACATTATAATCGTTAAAGGAGTTATTAATTAGTAGAATAATGTTTGCATAGAATACTTATACATCAAACATAGGTAGCCTACCTTAGGACTATTTACCTCATCCATACCAGTAGAACAGCCAGGAAAACCTCCTCCCTCACCCACTGCAATTACACCAGCACCATAAGCCTCGCCTATAGGGCCAGACCATAATTCATCACTGACCCAGCTAGGCTCAATAAAAGTTGCACATCGGCCAACCTCACAACCCTCTATCTCTCCCATAGAAAGAAATGATCCCATCCTAACTATCTTCGTAACCAATGTAAAGGAAGGTTCCCCTCCAATTACTATTTCAATCAAATCCTCATCCACAACGCCCTTTGTGTTTTCCAATGTCTTCTCCAAGACATACCCCTATTTCAATCCAGCTATTTCCAGATCTGGATTCTTCTCATGAAGGTGAAACATAGCCTCATGCCTCCCAACCTCAGCCATCATAACTTACATATCTCTGAGTAATTCTCAAAAATTCTACGTTCCCACCAGCTTATCAAACAACACATGAGGATAATTTGAATTGATGCGAGGGACTCCTTTCATACTAATATGATAACTAGAATAAGCGCAATGCTCCAGGATGGTATGATGGATCTGCAAAACAGGGTCCCGTCAAAGTCTCCGGGATTCTCCTCCGATGCCTGAGTCAGTGTTCAATCAATATGAGAGTATTTCTTAAAAATGTCACTACATATCTTGTTGCTCAATATCTTTATTTATAGCTGGCAATCAGCGTTATCTTCACTGATCTTGGTCCATGTTATTCCTAAATCATGGTCTCGTTGGTAGGATCGTGGGTGCCAATCATCTTTCGTTTCAGGTTCGCTTATCTAACTTGTTGGATGCGAGGTATTATTTTGGTTGTTGGATGCAAACTGAAGGAGACATGGAGGGGTTATTCCTTTGCTAGGTGAGAGATTCTCTGATTCGGTTTGCTGGGCTCCAGCTATTATCTTTTTTTAGACTTCATGTGATTAGGAGAAGTGTATACCATAAGACCCCCTACCATGGGATTCATTGCGTGCTGAGGTGTCATATTTTTTATTGGAACAAGGGAAGTTTAATCCTGACGACATGAATATTAAATACGTTTTTGTATCTAGAAAGACAAAGTTAATGGTGTGGCAAGCATTGGCTTCTTAGGTGAAGATAAATTGGAAACTGTAATGATTAATAATGGTCCCGAAATATGTAGGGTTAATATTAAATGGGATAGTGAAATATTATCCCTCTACTATTTAAGTGTCTTCTCAAAAAAATAGGCTGATTAGATTATTTTAAAAGGAAATACAAACAGTTCTTAGTGTACTGAAAATGGTAGTTTATAAGAGTGTTGAGACTTTGACTGGCCTGATTGTCTTAACATAATATCATCCTTGTTTATTTAGTTGTGAGGTGGTAAATCTTGGTGTTGATGACGTTGCAATGAGTACTGGCCAAAATGTTCATAATGTATAAATATCAACTACAATATGGGTTGTCCCTTCTTATTCTAGATTATTTCCTGCGTGTTTTAGGGGCTTATGATTTTCTCTTGGCCAGTTGCACCTACTAGGAGTGGAAATATTAACTGGTTTTGAGTGTATATGTCCTGATGTCGTGGTTTATTCTAGTTTGGAGTTGTTTTTTTGCTTACTATCACGTACACAAGGTAGGTTTAACTGAGCCACAGGTAACTTTTGGGCCTACATGGTTAAATACTGACTTTTTGTGAGATGTTTCTAATGAGTGTGGGAAATGGGAGGATAACTATTATTTTATTGGTTGTCTTAGTTCTAATATGATGTCTCTTGGAGTGAAAATGTATCTCTGGATTGAGAGGTAAAGTGGGGAGACTCGCTGGACCCTTTTGTAAAAATGTGTGACCATAATGTGGTGGTTTAAAAGCCGACTGGCCTAGAAGTTATGATATTCTAAATTTTATAGGAAAATATAGTTTTTAATATTTTGTTTCTTTTTTCAGCCGTTGTGGTTTTAGGTTTGGGGGAGATCTTGCTTCATAATAAAGGCATGAATGATTCACGCATCATAATATGGTCAATGGTTTAAAAAAAATAATAAAGTGGTGATGAATACCTTCGTGATGTTCCTCCTAAGGTGGCTAGGATGGAAACAGAGTTGAAGGGGCTACACACTCTTTGCACGGAGAAAAATGCTCTAATCCTGGCTCTTCGTCAGGAGCTAGAGTTTTTTTAGAGGGAGGGGGAGTAAGTCTGATGGAGATGATTAGTTTCATTATGGATGATTACTTGGTTCCAGGGGTGAGTTTTAGGATGACCTAATCGTTCAATTTTGTGATTCATTTTGTAGGGATAAATAAGCCATCTACTAATGTGGCTCAAACATATGGACCTTGTACTTTTATGATTTAAAGGATTATAATGTTTAATTATATTTTTATTTTATTATATTGATGTTAAAATGTTTCATGGTTAGACTTCATTAATCTGGGTTCCTTTGCATATGTGTGTGGTCAAGACTTAATATGCTAAAACTTTAAGGACGAACGACTTGGGAGGCCTTTGAAATCCCTCAATCATTTACCTTGGAACCATTATTTTTAAACACTTTTGGCCCTTCAACTAATAAAACGGCTGAGTCGTGACCCTTCTATCAAGTAAAAGCGTCTAGTTTGACCAAAAATGTTAAGCTTAAGGGGAAAATGGTCATTCTCCATTTTTATTTTTTATTTCCATTAATTTTTTTCCATTTTCCTTATATTTTTCCTTTTTTATTTTTCCCATTCCCCTTCCCCTTCATGCTGCTACACTCCTGCCACCCCTACTCACCACCCTCCTGCTTTACTCCACCACATCACCCCTACCCACACCCCGTTGCATTTCTAGTTAAGACCCCTGAATCATTTGATGTTTGCTTGGCTGGTGTTTTTGGGGTTGAGGTTGCAGTAGGGTTGTTTTACATCAAAGGTTTTCTTCCCGTCTGCTGTAGATGGCGGTGAAACCCTTGAAACAAATATAGCACCTAGAGAAGTATAAATTATATCAGTACCTTTTCTTCTTAGTGGAGGTATTGCAATGCCTTCCACACACGAGTGTATTCTTTTGAGTTCTGGGCCAAAGTTTTTGTGGCGGCGAAAGTGTTTCTTGCGGCAACGATGATGGGATGATAGTGATGGTGACGATGGTGTAATAGAGATTGAGAGTGGATCTGGAGAGGGAGTTTGTGGCGAGATAGGGGGACAGATTGGAAGGGAGGTGAGAGGTGGTGGTGAAAAAGAGAAGTTGAATAGGGATATGAAGATTTTTGCCCGGAATAGGAGCAGGTGCTTTTGAACCTTCTGCAGCGGCGGAAGGAGCTTCCATTATCCTCAAGGAAATACGACCATTGTGAAGGAGATGGTATTGGATATGAAAGACCGACAAGCTGCGTTAAGGAGTTGGAAAGGAAAATGGAAAATGTAAGGGGAAAGGGAAAAGAAAACAGAAAAACTAAATAACGGAAAAAGGAAAAATGAGGAAATGACTATTTAGCCTTAAAATTGAAGTTTTTTTTACCAAACTTGACATTTTTACTTGAAGGAAGGGTACCAACTCATCGGTTCTATAATTTGAGGGGTTAAAAGTGTAGGAAGAAAAAGACGAGTGGCCAAAGGTGAACGGTGGAGGGAGTTCAGTGGCCTGCCAAATCGTCAGCCGAAACCTTAATGGTTTATTGGTGTTTTTTTATAGGTGATGATGATAGGTGATACCTCGTGGTCATACAAGCCATGAACCTATTATATTTTCACTAATTGATTGAGCTGCTTAAATTTAGAATATATTGGTTGTTATTATAGGGATATACGACAACATAGTTGGTAAGTATGCTAAAACCTTAATGGTTTATTGGTTCGTTCATAGAGGTGAGGATGACAGATTACAACTCATGGTTTTACGAGGCATAATTTTATTTTACCTAATTTATCTAGCTTCTTAAGCTGATTGCTATTATGGTGGAAATTTTTAAGACTATTGGGAATACAAACTCGAATCTAGGTATTTGGTTATCCTGGTTGTTTAAGAAAAGTCAGTAGGTGACAATCAATCATTTGCTACTGCTAGTGAGATATGCTGAATCATGAGACAAAGTTTTGGTAAATTAATATAGGTAGTTTTTTCCCCTAAATTGTGTGCATATTGCTAGTTTAAGGGGGTTCAACTTGCAGTCGAGGTATGGGCAGTACCTTTGTCTCTTAGAGGTCTAAGCTTAATATTGCAAGGGTTGTTTTTATGTTTATTATAAGAAAGCATATAGTGTAAACTAAGTCCTATATACTACCTCTGTTCCAGCAAAAATGACACATTTACTTTTTCAAAGTCAAACTTTGTAATAATGTGCAAAATCATTATATTCATCTTAATCTCTATTTTCTAAATATCAAATTTTTATGCAAAATTTTTGCACGTCGTTACAGAAATTAGCGATCAAAGATGATCATTGAAGACCATAAAAAAGTAAATGCACTATTTTTTCTAAGACGAAGGGAGTATTGAGCTTGTCTGAGTACGTCTTAATTTTTGGGCTGCAGGTTCGTTCCTAATAACCTACTTGTGAGATGTACCCAAACATTGGGGACGATTGTGTTTGTCTGATCATATGGTTTTGATTGGTGTGCATATCATAGCTTGGGTTATCTTGAGTAACGTGTTTGTTTGTTGGTTAGAGAGTGGGTCAGAGTTCTCCGTATCGCGAGGCTGGTAATTTTCTAGGTCTATGTTAAGATACAGTCTCCTCCATGTCTCTGTGTGATGTATTGACGCAAGTAGGTATATTATCGAAGAAAGGTTTGAGTATCTTCTTGTGTCGTGGGGATGGTAAATTTCCACGTGTGTGCGAAGCCGCAACATTCTTGCTGCTATTGCTATATGTGTTGGTTAGTTTTTTCAGAGAAAATTCCTGAGAGGTTTTCTCCTCAAACTTAGTCCAGAGAGTGGTGAGATTTTGTTTAACTGTAAGTGTGAGTGGTTGTTATTTGGGCAAGTTGTGGGTTTGGATAAGTGTGATTTGAGGGCTGATTGTTTCCTATAATATAGGTAAATGTTCCATTTTTCAAGGTCAAAAATGATGGGATAGACATGGGTAGGTATGAACTTGTGAATTTTTAAGGGATATCTTTATGTTATTTTTGTTTAACTATGTGCAAGTTATCTCTGTATAAGGACAAGCATGTTAGAGGTTTTTATCAGTTGTATTTTGTTTGTATTTGTGTTGTGATAAGTTCTACTCTATATTCATTCTAGTATTTGTGCTTTGTGTGTCGAGTTTTTACTAAAGTTATTTGGATGAACATAAGTTGTAAACCTCTCGTGGTAAACATGGTGTGGAATTCCGGAGGGTGTTGTATTCTTTGTAAGAGATCTCATTGGTTTGATTGTAATTCATCTTGGATGGGTTATTTAGGGAGATTATCTCTATTACCAGTGGTGAAGTATGAGTTAATGTTTCTTACGGGATTTTCTAAGGAAGTTCATGCGAGATGTAAGTCTATATTTTGACTATATTATTTTCTATAAATACTATGAATCGTGTTTATTTGACTAATGTTTTTCCTTGTTGTCTAGGATTGGCAATTGAAGCAAGCAAACTAAGGGGTTAAGGTCAATGGTGCTCTTTCTCTATTGCTCCACCCTACTTCAACCAGAATCAAGAAGTACCTAAGCGAAGAGAAGCCTATACTCGCATTGACTTAGCTCTATGGGATTATTAGGCTGCATGATTGACGAAGGCACGTGACTAGATTGAGGTTTTTATTCAACTATGCAAGGATGGTTTATAGTATACCGTTAGGGTGAAGAGTGCTTAAACGATATATTTCCCCGATTTTAGGTTTGGTTTCCTTGTATAGGTGTTTTCTAAATGACGATGTGGTTGTGTGTAACACAACTTCCCCTATGGTGCAGATGCAGTGCCCTATGTATCTGCAATGGTCGGGTTGGCTCACACCGTCGGATTTTATTTATCTATTATATTTGTGGCGATATGTTTACTAATTTTAGAGATATAATGATTTATGTTTAAGCTAAATTGTACTACTTAAACAGTCATGTGGTGATAGAGTTAATCTTCCTAATTCCTTTAGGGATTTATAGGTTCTGGTATATCAGAACTTCCTGTGTTTATGTGTGTCCTATGGTTAAATTGATGTTTATATATCTTATACGCATTCAATTTGTAGATATCTTGGATCACTGATCATTTCATTTCATTTTTCATGTTGAAAAATTAATGCTATTTCTAATAGAGTTCTTTACTTATATGTCCTTTTTGCAACGCAATATTTCCTTTCACCATTTATGAATTAAATATTGACTTGCGCGAGGTGGTTATTTATTTGTTTTTTGTGCACCGGAATATGAACATACCTTAA
Organism: Rubia tinctorum; assembly: GCA_032355605.1. Lineage (NCBI taxonomy): Eukaryota > Viridiplantae > Streptophyta > Magnoliopsida > Gentianales > Rubiaceae > Rubia > Rubia tinctorum. Next base: position 12,913 of record JAULKM010141331.1, on the reverse strand, counting down.
TTATGTCAAAGTAGTGTTCTAAGTTATGTTGGCGGTATGACTTAGTTTTGTTTTCCTTTTCTCATCCTTTTGATCTTGCCTTCTCGGGGTTTCGGGTTTGCATATTTACTAACTTTATCAATCTGGTGTTTTATTGTGGTCAATCATTATTTTTTTATACGGCAGCTAACCGTTTTATTCATTTTTCAATCTCATATTGTCCTGTTTCCGAGCATACCGCTTTTTTTAATCTTTGGTATGAAGTCTGGCCTCTTCCAAATATCATGAAGGCTTGAAAAGAAAAATCAATCCCCACAGAATGTGCCAATGATACAGGGGTTTTCTTCAGGACCAACATGATGACTTGACTAAGCGCAATGCTTTAGGCTGGTATGATGTATTTGCAAAACATGGTCCCGGGGAAGTCCCTGGGATCCTCCTCAAATACCTACATTAGTGTTTAACAAATATGAGAGTAAAACTGGAAAAATTCCATTACCCGTCCCGTTGCTCAAAATCTCTATTTATAGCTGGTAATCAATATCATTTTTGCAGATCATGGTTCACGTTCCTAAATCTTAGTTTCGCTGGTATGATCGTGGGTTCCAAGTTTCTTTGTTTTCAGGCTTGCTTATATGATTCACTGGATACGAGGTATTGTTTTTGGTCGTGGACACAGTGTGGCTAAAGGAGACGTGGTGGGATTATTCCTTTCCTACACTTTTCTGGTTTGCGGGGCTTGAGTTATAATCTTTATTTTGGACTTCACATGATTAGGGGAGGTGTATACCATGGACAAACATGACCAATCTCCTACATACCCTAAGATCACCACGAAAAGCAAAGTTGACATTGTCTTTCTCCTATCAGAGGTCGCTACCCTTTCTATTAACGGTTCAAGTAGCTGCATATTCTCCGAAAACTCTTTGATCCTACCCACATATTCAACACCACATTAAGCAACACCAGTCAAGGACTCACCCAACTATATAATTGCACTCCTATTAAGATAATGGGGAATGAAATTACATAATAATTAGGAAGGAAAAATACTTCTTTGGCAGATCTAATCACACTAGGAAACTTGTGAATGTCAATCGCACACTCCCATGATGACCTTCTAATGCTCACAACTGCGACACCATCATCGAACCTCATCATCTTTGAAGTACTTTCCCCGTTTCCCTCACCTACACTAGCTTTGTGCCTCATGGAACCAACACTTTCCTTACTGGATCCATCCAAACAATAACATATTCACGAAGAAACAACATTCGGAACATTGACCCCAAGACGACAGCTAGATGCACTTGCATCCTGGTCGTTATGAAGAAACCTTGCAAGCTAAAATACTTCACAACTACATAAAAATAGAGATACTCATTAGTAACCCAGGCATCACTAAACCAATGGAATTTGTATACAGAGAATCATACCTCACTTTCCCTCAGCCATCCCACTTTCATTTCATGGGCAATCAACTCCCTCATAGATTTCTTGTCCTTTTCCATTTTCATTCCCTAGTAACAAGCACATTGTCACTTCACAAAGGCATTGAATCATTATCAAAAAAATTAACATACACAAACTTATCCTCCCGATCACCACATTCGGTAGGAACCCCTCCACGACATCAAACTTTGACTTTATAGGTTTAAAAATCACCCAAGATTAATACATTTCTACCTTGAGAATGTAATAAAATGTACAAAAAGAATTCCACATTAAAAAAATTCTTGGCCTTATGATACATTTTCTCAAATTCATCCACTATAGCAAGCCTTTGAGGATGAAACTGAGCAAGAGCAGCCACATAAGCTTCCAACACGCTCATTAAGTACTTTGAGATAAGCAGGGTCAGGTCATACTACAACTGGCACCTGTATACACGGAACATACTAGACAGTGGCCTCATCACAACATTGCTAACACAGGGAACCATAATCCCAAAATCAGACAAACAAGGAAGATAGTCCCTTAGCACGGCTACATTGGTCACTGTTGGTAAAATGTGATTCTATTTATATTCTCCTTCAACTATTTAGAAACTGAGCAGATTACTTAGAGATATTATTTAATAACTGTTAAATACATTGGAGTTAACCACACCCTTACTGCTCCTTTTATATTTCAAATTTACCCCTAAACTTGGGTAACTAACAACTGCCTCCCAAAAAAATATAAACTAAAGGCTCAGTTGCATATCCATGTAAAGCTTAACTCAAGGGACCAATACTTACTTCTTCGCCTTTTCATTATAACTTTACAAAGTATTTAAATTACGTTTATTAACCCATCTCATGGCTAAAGTTTTCTTGCTCTAATAAAAAGCGTGTTAGCTTAGATTGGCACCAATCCTTGTCTAGAGAGGCTTATGGTATACACCTTCTCAAACCAAGCAAAGTTTAAATCCAAAGTTAACATCTAGCATCAACGGACAAAGAAGCGAACACAAAGAGCACAATGTAGAGTGCGAGGTGGACCTCACATTAAGAGGGAAGATAATCCATACCCACGATCATCTGAACAAGATCACAATCCATCAAGAAAATGAGCACCACATGGATAATTATCATAAGATTAACCAACTAACGTGGACTACGATCACGCGATTCATTACTTATAAATGGATACCGGTGATAAGGAAAGAGATAATGGAATTTTTCCCTGTACAAACTATGAACTCAATTTCAGGCTGACTTGAGCATCAAAGTTTAGTCCTGAAATCTCTCGTGGGCTTATTTACAGGTGTAAGGGATGATCAGGCCAACTCGCACCTACCTCAAGTATTATGGTAGCCCGGAAGAAATTTCCTGCACCAGACAAAGTCCGTGCCAACCAACACAGATCGTACTTTAAAAAAAATTGGCCATGGCTGGATTCAAGCCCAAAGCATGGAGCATGTAATCCAGAGTTTGTCAAAAAATTGAAAGATAAAAGAGGGATGAAATTAAGTCCCATAGAACGGACCATGCAATTATGCATGGTCCAGATTTTTCATATGTTGAAGAAGGCACAAGCCCAATGTCCGGAAATAGATCGTGCAATTATGCATGGTCCGTACTTTTAAGAAATTTGATAGGCTCAAAAATAACTCCCAAGGACCTGACAATTATGGATGGACCGTACTTGACACCCAAGGCACGGATCGGGTTTGCTAGTATAGTCTGTGCCAAAGATTTGGAATATAGTTTTTAAGGATGACTTTTCTTTTTTTTCCCACTTATAAAAACACCTTTTATCTAATACATAAGGAGGCTGACTTCTGGGCAAAAGATTCATTCTCTACATTAATTATTCATTTATTTATCTGTGTTTAGAATGCTTAATCCATCATTTTCTATGAAATTTGTTAGATTAAGTTAGTTAGAACTTGGAATCATTTACTAAACTTATTTAGTGTGTAATTTGTGAGATTCTGACACTACTAGATACAACACCTTTTACTTCTCCTTTTTTATCTCAGTTTTTTTACTTAGGTAGAATAACCGAAGTAAAAAATTATTTTACCTCAATATTTTTGAATTATTTACGACATTTGAAAATAACCGAGGTAAACAATATGTTTTTTACCTCGATTAATTTTTTAACCGAATTAAAAGGTTAAAATGAAGTAAATGTTCTTACTGAATAGGGTGCAATGTCGCATATATTATTTTTATGTTAACAACCAACTTTGCATTATGTGTCGTTTATACCACATGTAATGGGATTGAGACGAGGTCGGTGGTATCTTACATTCTGGAGGTTAAAGTTGTTTGAAAATAATTGACTTTGGTCTACAAAAGTATTTTTCAATAGGTTTTTAAACCATTGTAGAAAATGGTGTTGAATGGTACCGTTGAAAAATGTTTTTAAACCAATACATAAATCAAATCGCACATACAGTAAATTATTGTTCAAATAAGGTACTTAAATTATTAAAAACATTACCAATAAAATTATCCTTACAATTAATAGATTAATTAGAATGAGAATTATCGTAGTTCCAACAATACAGCAGTTGCAATAAACCCAATCAGCTCGGATTATGATTACTTTAAAGACAATCGGCCCCCATCTTCCACGACCTCGATGAGCAAGGCGGTTGCCGACAAGGAACTCAAAAAATCCTTTAGGGACAGGTCCTTGATCTTCCTACCCTCTGAGTAGTTCATGTGTCACTCTTTCCTTTAGCACCTCAGCAAAACCTGGGTCGTGTCATCTGGTAGGAGTGGTACAATCTCCCTAGGGATTTAGTCAATCACAAACAAAAAATATTTATTATATAAATATATATTCAATTTAAAAAATAATATTAATTTAAAATCAAATAATTACATGCATTTAATTAGCTAGTTAGCCCTTACCAAAGTGGGGTTTACCGATGTTTTGCTGCTTCAGAGTGCAGCTAAATCGGGGGATATCTGCAGCCATTGTATGATGTTCAAACTCGAACATAACATGCTCTAGGGTGCTTCGCTGTGCGGAGAACTATATAAAAAATTAGTTGTCATCAACTATGATATATATAGAGTGAATATGTTTGTAAAATTAGTCTTTGACCGGGAGAAAAGGCTGACTGGAGGATCCTTCGCTGGGTATTACTCTTGAATAATATAAGAAAATAATTAGGGCATAAAATCCTTGAAACTCGAAGAGTTCGACGTCGGCCATGCATCTGACGTACATCTTGGTCCAAAACAGTGGTCTAGTCGACATATACCTGCAACGTCGCTCAACGGTCGACCAGATCGAGCATGGGACCGATAGACGAACATGTTTGAATTTACTATTTTAAAGAAAGCTTAAAAACATGTACGCATTGTTGATAACCGGTCGATCAAACTTACAAAGGTGAAACATCTCATTCAAAATAAAATATCACCAAAATTATTGCATGTACGATGTCGCACTGGAATTGCATCGACCAAAGGTGAAGCGATATAACACTAACATCGCATTTAACCCTAGAATCTATGGTCAAAATCATTGAAAAGTAGAAAAATTCATTCTTGAAAAATAGAAAATTACACAAAAACGTCAAAAAATATGAATACATAGTACCTAGGTAGATATATAAGGAAACTTCACACTATAGAAAATCCATAAGAATTAGAAAATCAAAAACATACCAAGCAACACATTCACACACCATAGATAAAACAGTTTCAAGGAAATATTAAAAAAATGAAGGAGTTGGAAGAGTCGAAAAACCTTACCTTTAACAAGTGAAGAAATGAGGGGGTGGTGGACTGTTGGAATTCGAGGGAAAGTTAAACGTAAATGTTTGAACTGATTCTGAGGTGGGCTCCATATATACATGTTTTGGCACAATGTCATTTTGAACCCTTGTGAATTGTGCCTCGATATGTGGAACGTCACACGTCATTCGGCCTGACCGACAACTTACAGATTTATGACCGACATCAGCTAACCTGAATGTGGACCTAAATATTTCAGCCTGCTAACATAACAAATGAGCTCTTGTATGACCAAAATGAATAAAAGTCACTTTTATATCAGTTAATAGCATATTAGAAACTACAAATACAAATTTAAAATGTTCATGAACTTTATTTATGTTCGGTTCGATCGAAATGATTATGGCATAACTGGTCAACTGTTTTCCTTTTGCAGTTAGGTCCCTCCAAGAAAATAGGAGAAGTAAATCAGCCAAAGTTTTGGCAGAGTGCAAACAACATATTATTTTTTCATTTAATACAACAAGACAATCACCTGAAGTTTTGAATAAGAAGATTGTTGTAATTGGTTTAAAATCTTGAACAGTAAAACCCTTTAAATTTTACATGAAAGAGAAACAATTCACTCATTTATTTCTTTAGTCCCACTTCAACTATAAATTGTATAAAAAAATCCATGAGGTAATATATGTTGTTTCTTGTCATGTGCTATTTTCCTCCGCCAAGGAAAAAAGTCGGTCAACAGTTTGAATTTATTAAAAAAGTGTGGTATAAATGTTTGCTTCTTTGAAAATGATTGAAATGCTTTTTTTCAATACACATAAGTGACAACCGATAGATATGTATATAGAAAAATTATTAGTGCATAAAATCTCAAAGCCGTAGATAAAAAATTAAATAACATTCAAATAACATTCAACAAATATTCTTAATTAAAAAAATGTTCCAAATTCAAATAATTTTTTTCTTCTACTCAAGTGATGAAGCAATGAAACTCAAATGATGATCCAACAATGATGACCTTGAATACGACCCAAAACCATCTAACAGCTCAAAATAGATCATGTCCCCGATTCTCAGTTCTCATCAAAATACTTTGAGGAGAGGGACTAGGTTCTCCTGTTCCCCAAGTAGTTCATGTTCCACTATTTTCTGTAGAAGCTTAACACAACAAGTGTCTTTTCTTTTGGTAGGAGTGGAACAATGTGCCTTGGGATGATTAAATTATAAACAGAAAATACAATTATTACATATGAAAGTAAACTAAAGAAAATGTTAAATAAAAATTGAAATACATGTGTAACAGATATGACTTACCAATAATGAAACACGACTGAAGTTCGTTTGGCCTAAGGTGCAGATGAAATGTTGACTAGCATCACCGAAGTAATGTTGGGTATGTTTGGCAGAGTTGTGCTTAAAGGCAAAGATGACTAATTTTGAAAGTAGGGGGAGACCAACTTATCGTTCCCCCCCCCCAAAATAGTTCTTCTTTCAAAATAAGCTGTTTTTTTTCACTTTACCAAACACTAAAAAGCTACTTTTCTTTGCTTAAGCAAAGCAACTTATAAGCTCTGCTAAACAGAGCCACTACGAGCGCTCCTCCTCCGAATCGTTCAAAATCTACATTGGCCAATGATATTACAAGTAATTAAATAGTAATATAAGTAACCAAACAAAATGAACAAAACAAAAAATTGGTAACCTCTATTGGGGAACGACTTGTCAAACCTTTGTTGTTAAAAATTATTCCTGAAATTCATATCAGTCGAATATGAATTTCAGGAATATCGATAGAAATTGGTTCACAGACACCATCAGTTATAACGACAAGATGTGACCAAAGTTGCAGATAATGTCGATCGAGAAAAGATTTCTAAATGACACAGACGTCCAAAACTTACATACAATAGCTTATGTCGAACATTTATGAGCGCGTCGCTCATTAGTCATTTAGACCAAACATGGTGACCATTTGACAAATGAGTTCGCATTTAAAATCTTAAAGAAATCTTAAACACATGTTAGCCAGGTCGCTAACCTCTCAGTTAAACCGATAAACAAATCAAGATGGGTGCGATGTCTCATTCTCGAAAAATGGCATAATTATGAAAGATTGAGATCGCACAACAATAGCATAAAATGAAGGTGAACCGACAGGTCACTGACGTCGCATTTAACCCTAGTAGCTATGGCCAAAATTGCATAAACGTAGAAAAAAATCACGTTCGTAAAACACAAAATGACACAAAATCGTCCAAAAACATATATATGAGTAAAGTTCACACAATAACTAATCAATAAGAACTAGAAAACCAAAAATATACCAACCAACACATTGACACGTCATAGATATAACAATTTCAGTGAGAATAAATACAAAAATGAAGGATTTTAATGAATTGACAACCATACCTTTGAGAAAAGAGGGTGGGGTTGTTAGAATTCAAGGGAAAGTTGAAAGTAAGTGTTTGAACTGATTTCCGAGATGGGCTCCATATAAATAGTCATTACGATCCTTTTTTTAATTCTGTCTTGACATTTGCGACATCGCACGTCAATCGGTCTTAGCGACAACTGACCGAACTATGACATACGTTGGCTTAACTGTATGTGTGCCAAACAATTTCACTCCAATAGCATAAACAATGAGCCCGCATTTAACTAAAATGAATATAATTGAATTCCATAACAGTTAATAGCATATTAGGAACTACTAATGGAAATTTGAAAATGTCCATGAACTTTATTTAACGTCCGATTTGTTAGGAATCAATTTTGGCGCGACCGTCAACTTTTTACTTTTTGCACTTAGGTATTTCCAAGGAAGTGGGAGAGGTCACAATGAGAAATTATAGATACCCTTGTGTAATTCACATTTCCAGGACCATGTTGTTCCAATTTTTTTTGATGAACTGAAATGTATATTAAAGCACATCTGTAACCAAAACCAAGGTTTGGCCATCACTCTAGGCCTTATACAAACAAATCCAAAGGCTAATCTAACTACTTAGATGTTTTCCAGTTACATTCAGAGGTGATTGTCTCAGCCAAGTTCTGCCATTGTTGTTCCTTCACTTGGAAAATCCTTCGGTTCCTCTCACTCCATATGTGATAAAGAAATGTTGTGTATAGTTGCAGTTTGCTCCAGTTCCTCCTTGCCTTGAATTGATGGAGTTTCCTCTTCAGTTCCCTCAGGTTCTTGGTGCTCCCTAATTCCAGTTGTTGCTGAATGGATACAGTGAAGTGGCAATGCAGAAATAGGTGAGTTGCATCTTCCCTTTGAGTTTTGCAGAAGCTACACTTTGATCCCCTTGGTATGATCTTGAATCTCTCCAGCCTGTCAACTGTGGCAAGCCTCCCTTTTACCAGCATCCAAATGAAGTACCTGTGGCTAGGCTGAATTTTTGAGTGCCAGATTAGGGCAGCTTGTTGGTTGTGCTAGCATCCCTTCAGAATATTATAAGCTCCCCTGATGCTAAACCTGCCATTTTCAGCACACATGTATCCAGTTGCTTCCAATTTAGGCATGAACATGTCAATAGAAGGGCCCAAAATTTTCACAGGGAGTATTTGACAAATTTTTTCAAAACTTACGCAATGGCTCAAACTTCCTTTAATTTTCCCTACATTTCTGATCTCTGCACCCGAACATATGTGCAAATATTTAATATGGAAATTATGCATACTATTTAGGAGGGACGCAAACCTGGGTAATTATCCCTCATTTTATTAGTATTCCATTAATACCCTTATGATAAGCGTTATGACAAAAATAATTTCAACCACGTAGAATCACATGAAATTACATATTCTTGGCTTTTTATGAAATAAAAGAAAATAAAATTCCACCCAGCAATTAATAAGAATAGCTAATACGTGGTCTAGAGTTTATTGTAGATGATTATAAGTATACAAGGGTTAATCAGAAGAACTTGTGGAAGTCTCTGTGGGATCAAACCAGTTTTTTTATCACTCTTGAGGATTATAAGTTCGACTACGGATGACAAATTTCGTTTCCAGGACGATCGGTTGGCGCAAACGGTGAACTTTTTACTTTTTGCACTTAGATCTCTCCAAGAAAGTTGGAGATATCAAAATGTGAAATTAGAGATACCCTGATGTAATTCATATGTTAACGACCGTGTTATTTCTATTAGGCACTAATGGTTCAATGGGACGGCCTAAAATTTTCACATGGAGTATTTGACGACAGTTTTTTGGAAATTACACTATGGCCCATGTATGCAACATCGCAAGAACCTCGCTTGGAACGAAACCTTAACCAACATGCCACCGATGTTGATTACCTTGAAAATTCCAGAGGAACAAAAAATTTGAGCTGAAAATTTGAGCTAAAATTTCCCCCAAGCCCAATTTCATCAGAATTTTAATCACTGCCTATATCAATTTCACATTTCCAAAACACTTCCTCCAAACCCAGCTCCCTAGATTCTCTCCATTCACTCCATTACAACAATTCAAGTGCTCAATCAAATTAATCCTCTCAAATATCAACAACTATTAGAGGATGGAGCATTTTTGGGTAAAAATTAATTGAGATAGTTTTCCATCCATTCCATGTTCAATTTGTAATTTTATAAGTGATTTCGTATAAGTTATATTTGTCATAGTAAAAAGATTAAATATATTAATGAAGTATGATGATTGTGGTACATGAAATGTGGAGTGGTTTATAGGGTTTGTGCTATCAAAATAATGCCATGTTTGTAAGTAGTGAGAAAAAAATTTTAGATTAGAGCTGATTGTGGACAATAATTACATTTTCATAAGAACACACTTTGAATGTGCGATGTTCATCTCAGTAATCGGCCCTTGCGATATGTTACCAAGCAACGAAAGTCGTCGCACATGTCTAGGAAATTCTTGAAATGCTATGGATGTACAACGTCGATCTCTACGTCAGACAATGCAACATCAATCTCTCATGTAAGCGACCTCGCACTAAATCATATGAGTTACGTTTTTTCGGTTGAGATTAATGTCTATGTATGACTATATTACGTGTATTTCATTTGGGGACTGTTCATTCCTAACATAAATTTTGTTTCAAGTTGATTGGTTGTAATATAACAAAGAGAGCAATCGATGGAGTTTCCGCATGGATGTACTTGTCATTTAACTAGTCGCCCTTATTGTTTTAATGCCGTACAACATAGCCAATGGAAATTCAATACCAATAAAATTTCAATTTTAAATCAACCATGTGTATTTTAATAGTTTGTAGCATATATTTGTAATATATGTGATAGTTGTGTAGGTTTTATAATGTGATTCCATTCCGCATTAATTAAACAACAATTTGTTGTTGTATAACGTTTAACCATTTCACGAGTTATGGAATATTAAATAACATGTAACAGATAGCAAAAAATGATTGTTCGTGTCATCAAATATAAAATATAATAATATTGTACGAGAATCGATGCCTCCCCAAGGAACAAGCAATGTCGCACACACTGGTACATCGACGACACCTTACCGACATTGCACAAACTGGTATTGGTACATTGTGGGCGACATCGTCCTTTCAAAAAGTCATCGTATTGGTCATAGTTCCATGTCAGCATGCACATGACAGGACCCCGAGGCGCGCGATGTAGGTTACAAGCGTCTTCGACTTTGCTCTCATTCAGAATGACGTCGCCCTGAATGAAGTCGCAACAATGATCTCCTATTGTCTGCCTTCTTGCTATAACCAGCATCAGTCACAATACCTGCCGACGTTGATTCAAAACCGAGGTAAAAGTGTGCACCTTTTACTACGTCGTAGTTACCTCGATTTATTTGGGAATAAAACTAGCTGTAAAAAATCTTGTAAAACCAAGTTAGAATGTCTTGTTTCTTGTACTGTAAATTCCTCTTATTCAATGTTTTGATTCATAACTTATATTTATTAGTTATGATTATTAGATGATTAAGGTTATATAGTTTATAAGTGAATATGATTATACCATGATTTAGTATGTACCCAGAAAGAATTTAGTAAATTAAAACGCGCACCTTCATCTAAGTGAGAATTAAGAGTTTGTAGAGGTACGTACTGTATCACTATCAGCGTCATCCAAAAATAAAGTTGCTGCTAAAACATGAACAAGTAGATGGCGTGATAGGCATGATGGGTATTGTTGGCGATGAAAGCTTCACTCCTCTGACCCCATCAACTATCTCTTTTGCCTCTGTTTGTCGGAACTGGTTGGTAGGCCACAACTAAATCGAGTAACAGATTGATCTAGACTCTCCTTTTGTTTTTGGAGTAATTTTTCAAGAGATTTGAAGGTCATCGGTTATGCCTTTGGATGGAGGCATACCCCCAGCAAATTTGAAAAATCAACCCTATCTTTAACCCCACTAAAAGCATATTACAAATGCGGGCTCCGTCACGGGGTTTAGGTGTGGTTGGGTTGGGTAGTTCTTCTCGAAACCAACAATGCAAACAAAGAGACGGAACTCTAGCTCTTCTCTTACGGGTGGTGGAAAAGTTTATTGTTTTGATTTTATTTTTTATTTTTGTATAATTTTAAGTTAAATATTTTTCGTTAAGGTTACGTTAATTTCGTTCATTATCATGCAATGTTATTTTCAACGTTTCTGCCTAACAAATATTTTCCGTGGTATCTATAAAATATGTCTCCAATTACCTATAATAAAGGCATTTAAAAATTGATGTTTCTCCATTGGTGAATAATGTTTGAGATAAAAAGAAAGAATTGATTTAAAATTAGGGTTGGACTGACCTCTCTAAAACCATGATCATTAAATTTTAACAATTTTTTAGAGTTATCTGTCTAAAAACTAGTTTAACTAGTGAGTGATTGTTTTAACATTAATTTAAATTATAAATATCATATGAATTTAATAAAATACTTAAATATTTGCAAAAATAATAGTATTTTAAAAATAATATTCAGCATTAGTTGATATATACAAACAAATCATATTAATATATTTATTTATTATAGTACAACTTTTGTCCTGTAATTAATTTCTTATTTGCTTTTAGAAGTTCACGTAACAAAATATTACATATTTTGATGTCAGCAATCAATTTTTGTAATTTTTTGCATGGGAGAGGTCTTAAATATTGTCAAAAATATACAAATAATTGTAAATTTGAGAGTTTAATAGGGGCAAATTTAATGGGAAAACTATTTGTGAGACTGATTAAAAGAAAAGAGAAAAGTCATTTCTAGAACTAGGGAGTATAATTTTATAAATAATCTACTATTAGCTATATATTTAGATTGAGTAATGACATTTTCAATGAAACTACAAAATGAATGATGTTGCATTGAAAAAATGACTAATATATTCATTGTTAATTGTACATTTCAAAAAATGTAATTAGTATAATTTGATATGTTAATTAATATCATATTATTCACTGTAATGTTTCACTATAAATTTTTCAGTGAGAGTATTATTACTCAATTACGTTATTCTACAAACAGCTATTGTAAACGTTGATCCAATCAACCGATACTTCACAAATATTTCATTCAATTTGCTGGTCGAATAAACCAGTACAATCTACTCAGCTATCAACTACTTGCAGCTATTAACTATTTTGTGATATTATAATATACTCCCTCCGTCCCGGAGAAAATGGCACACTTTCTATTTTCGTCCGTCCCAAAGAAAATGGCACAATTTAAATCTTTCCTCAAATGGCAAAAAAGAGCTCATGCATTTACTATATTATCCCTGAAAAAGTTGAATAAATCCACTAG
>JAULKM010141320.1:0-18265 GCA_032355605.1 Rubia tinctorum | reverse complement strand
TAATTTTTAAAACTTTATTTTGTTCCTTGTCTCACCATAAGTTATGGTGAGACGGTCTCATATGAGTCTTTCTCATTATTTTGAGCTCGTCTCTTGAAAGACGGTCTTTCCATAAGTCATGGAAAGCCCAAAGTTTAAAGTGCAAATTAAAAGAAATGAAGATAAAATTTCCGGGTTGCATGAATCAGATTATAAACTTTATAACCACTACAAGTTGCATAATAAAATTTTAATATTGCAACGAAAACCTTTTACCTTTTTTATTCTAATTAAACCCCGTCTTTTCATATATTTATGGAAATACGGTCTTTTCCAAGACTTTGCTTATTATTTTTAGACAAATTGAGTTTAGTCTAGTCAAAATGACTTCAATATCCCCGATTGACAGCACTATTCAAAAAATAAATAATTTCTATTATATGATGGTTGACTTAATATAATTAATTCTAAAAGTCAAATTATGCCATTTTCTCTGACACGGAATGTATTCTCCGTCATAGTCATTGATCAAGGTCCAAGGGTACATTTTCAAACTTGGGAAGGCAGGAAAGTGGAAGAAGCTACGTCCAGTTGGAGATTTTGGAGGCAAAATGTCAAATTGATCATCAACTTGATGAGCCAACAATAACATGCTATGAGATTCGGCCTTGTTTGATATTCCTTGCACGTTATAATATATTTGTAGAGTAAAATTTCAATTTATCATATCACAATCACAAACCCTGTATGATATGCTTATTTTGTTGTGACATAAATTAATCCAGATTATTTAGAATGAGGGACCCCCATATTCAATCAATTGCTGCCAAACCCTCTTGACTCTGACCTAGTAACCCCTATGGCCCCAAGGTGTCTCCCATTTCTTCTCGATACTTCTTCGCCTCAATTTAAATTACCCCTAGTCCTACAAAGAATGATAAGTCTTTCATTTTCGTCCGTCGTACAAAAATACTCAATCTGTATATAATTTCAAATGCGTATTTGCAAGATGCATTAGATCATGTGAATATTATATCTCTAATATACAGGTGTCCCGCATTTCTTCTCAATACTTCTTCATCCCAACTTAAATTACTCGCTCGTCCTACGAAAAATGGCATGTTTTCTATTTTCATTCGTCGTACAAAAAATTACTCCACTTGTATCTAATTTTGGATACGACACTTGTAGGATGCATTATATCATGTGTATATTATCTCTCTAAAATAAGTGTATCAAGTTAAGTGTGGCATGATGTGGAATGTGTTATTTTTGTTGGTTGAAATTTCGTAATAAGTAATTTTACCTTATGTCATTTTCAAAAAAATATTTTAAATGTATTGCTATAGCTTTATATTTTTAAAAATATTACAATTTGACCTTATATTTTTATAGAGAGGTACGTGTTTTTTTTAATGCATTGATCCAACCTTATGTTTTCTAAAAATGCACTGATCTAACCATATGTTTTTATAAAAAAAATGCTGATCTAAACTTATACTTTTGTGGGTAAAATCGTCCAATTGTTGTAAAAGAAAACTAAATAGGAGTATATTGGACATTTTAGGACGACCAACACTGAATTTTCCACAGTCAGCGTCGGCAGGATTATCTCAGCACTTTTGATAAAAGTTTAGAATTATCTACATTTTCAAATTATATAAGATTATTTTAACACTTTATACAAAATATAAATTATTTTAATATATTTTTTTCTAATTTTATTTATAACTACAACGGCAACAAACAAAGTCCTAAATGAACTGAGGAAATGACAACCATAGAATGAATTGCAAAATTTGCAACAGTATTAAATATGATTACTCGTCATAAATCACGACCCTAAACATCAGGTCTAATTATTTTGCAACAGTATTAAACATGATTACCCGTCATAAATCACGACCCTAAACATCAGGTCTAATTAGTGTACTGCCTCCCTCTCTCTATTTTTGTCTTACCACAAATTTTTTTTTAAATCATTAAAATAGCTTAAAAATAATTTGTGAATAGAAAATTATTTCATATTTTTCTTTTTACATTCAAAATTTTACCCAAAAAAATAAAAAATAATATAGGAACACCAAATATGACAGGTAGAATACAAATAGGGGTACGGAGGGAGTAGAGCACTTGTTTCATATCCCTCTACAAACAATTAAATTTGATGCATCGTTCAAATCTACTGATCACTTATTTTCTTCCAAATACTTTCTCAATTTTTTTATACCAACACTTTTTCTCTTCACCGTATTAAGACACATTTGATCATAAATTTAAAATAGTATTATATAAATATTAACATTATCATGTGATATATTTTTAAAATTTTGATAAAATATCGTTTTCAATATTAAAATTGTATATTTTATTAATTTGGGGGTCGAAGTGGGTTGGATAATATGGGTAATTAAAAAATATGGGTATGAACCATTTTATAATGGGTCAAAAATGGGTTGGGTCAAAACGGGTTGGGTTGAAACCCGTTCAACCCGCGGATAAAAAATCATTCAACTCACGGGTTTAAAATGAGTAAACTCACGGGTTTTAACCCATAAATAAACTCATATGGTTTATATACCAACTCACACTACTGGAAAACAGGTACATAGGCACCTGTATGTTAGTGTTGGGAGAGAAATACCGGTGCTAAGGATTTTATATGCACCGGCAATATGTTAAATGAACCAAAATATCAATGCCTATGAATAAATCCAGCACTGGTACACTGAATACCGGTGCCTGTGAATGAATTTAGCACCGGTACACTGAATACCAGTGCCTTTGAAGAAAATTTGTCTCAGTTTAACATATTACATCACCGTATTTGGATGAATGACATATACCACTGCCAATACTTGTGCTAGATATCGGTGTCTTTGAAGAAAATATATCTCAGTTTAACATATTACATCACCATTTTTTGGTTGAATGACATATACCGGTGCCTATGATCGAAATAGTAATTTTGGAGGGTAAATTTTTGGTGGTAAATATCCAGCACCGGTATGTTGACGAATGGCACCGGTAATATTACCGGTGCTCGATACATAGGTTTTTTTTGTTTTGAAAAAAGGGTTTATAGTATGATTTACTCTTGGAGATGAGTTTAGGTATGAGTTACTCAAGAACGTGTACTAGCACTTTCCAACATTTCACCAAAAATATAATTTATTTTAAATTTATATATTTAGGCAAGAATAATAAAATGCATGCATTTTGGAGCAATGGATAATGGGGTAAAACAATTTTGGGTCATAGTGTAATTTTCTAAAACTTTGTAGAAGCAATCTATGTTGACTTTCGAGGCCCTTCCGTTCACCCATACATGCCCAAACCGCAAATTTACAATCGTATATCATTGAATTGCATTTTGACATCGCCAATTTTGTGATTCGACAACTCCAACTTTCTTGGAGGGACCTAAGTGCAAAACTGATAGTGTTATATCAACACATTCCTAAAACCTTACCATTTTTACGAACGTGCTGATATAACCCTAAAAGTTTTAGGAATGTGCTGATCTAACACTATCAGTTTTCATACTGTGCTTATATAACCCTACCTGTTACGGTGGTGGGGCAGTAGCGGTTTGACGGTGGTCCAATGGCGGTCACCAGTAGTCCGGTGGCGATCAACGATAATCTGATGATGGTCCGGTGGCGGTCCGGCGAACTATAAGGGTAAATTTATCAACTCAAATTTAGATTTTAACACTAAGGGTATTTTGTACATTTTACATACAGTCAACGCCGAAAAATGAAAGTCAATGGCGGAAATGAGGTTTGAGGGTTAGATTGACACTTACATTAACTAGTTAGGTTATTTTTGTATTAAAAATTATCCGAGGGTTATATTAGTATTTAGTTAAGTGTGTAGGGTTATATTGGTATATATTCTTAAAAAAATAAAAAAAGTCGTGTAAAGCAGCCTTAAGCAGCTGCTTTTCATATACATAGGCACCAACATCAGCCATTTTGGGCACCAATTTTTGTACAGGTATTAGTGCTAGGTATTTAAGAAAACCCAACTCGGGTTCATCTGAACCATTGATTTCTTTTGTTGATTGAATCTCAACCATTAAATCTTTGTCTATATAAACTAAATCTGAAACCCTAAATCTAACTCACCTTCATTTCTTCTACATCCTTTCCATCTTCTCCCTCCTCCTCCACCACCTCTCCATCTCCGCCACTGCCTAGCCCCACTTTGAAGGCTTTGACGTCGTCGACGACCCTCTCTTTGCCCTCCCCGCGGTGCACCATCCCCGACGCCATCTCTTGGACCAGCCTCGATGCCATCTCCTCACGCCATCTCGCCGAGCTCCACCAAAATTGTCGGGTTCAACTCAGATATTTGGCCCCTCAGCTCTCAGCGCCACCACCGCGTCACGCCTCAGCCCTTGCTTCCGACCTCACCTTCAAGGTTCTGGTTCTTTGATGTTATCTAGGGTTCATGGAGATTATGTTCCAGTGTTTATGATAATTGATGTTGTTAATCTATGTTTAGGTCTAGTTTGTTTCATGAATTGTGGGTTGTTATATATTTTCATATATATATATATATATATATATGTAATGAATTTCAAAGTTGAGTTTATGAATTTTCCAGTTTTCTTACATGAAATTCTGGTTATTTTGTGTTTTGTTCATCTTGTTGTTCTTCATGAATGTCTGAGTTTCATATTCAGGCTGGTGAGTTTATTCTCATCGGCCAGATTTTTTTTATTGATCACCTATTTACTAGCACCGGTACAAATGAGCCTAGGCACCAGTATTTCAACAGGTGCCTAGGTAGGGAGGTGTTGGAATGTAGATTTTTAGCATCGGTAGTGTATACCGGTGCTTGAACCTATATTCCAGCACCGGTATACACTACCGGTGCTGGAACCTATATTCCAGCACCGGTATACACTACCGGTGCCTTTGTAACTACGTTTCAGCACCACCATACTTAGGCACCGGTAGTCCGGGGGCTTGAACTACAAGTGCCTATGTACCAAAATACTTGTGCTACAAGGGGGTTCCTGCAGTAGTGTCATATGGGTAAAACCCGCGAGTTTCAACCCATATATTGACCTATATCGGTTTATATACAAACCTATATGGATAAACCCGTGAGTTTCAACCCATATATTGATCCATATAGGTTTATATACAAGCCTATATGGGTAAACCCATGGGTTTCAACCCATATATTGACCCATATGAGTTTATATACCAACCCATATGGGTAAACCCGCGGATTTCTACCCATATGGGAAAACCCGCGGTCAACCCGCCCAATCCATATTTTCACTTACTCATTTGACACATTAACCCATTAAACTCATTACCCATTTTACCCATATCCACCCGCGTTTTAAAATAGACAACCCGCTTGGCTCGCGGGTTACGAGTCTATTTTGTCACCCCTAATTATTGTATATAATTAAAGTTATTTGTAATCAAACGTATCTTAAGAAAACGACGGTCGAAGAATGTTAATGTTAGACAACCGAAGAGATCACTCCCTCTGTCCCAATCATTTCTGAACAGATATTTTTTCAGTTAAAATTGTCAAATTTTGACCACAGATATTTGAATAAATATATGACAATAATGTTATCGCATGAAATATTGTTAGATTCGTTGTAAAATTTAGTTTCTAAATTTTAACTTTTAAATGCCGAGATTATATATAGTTGCGTATATTTATATTTGAACATGTTTATTAGATACCGTACAAAGCATCTAAATTCTAAACAGATTTGATTAGACGGAGGAGCAGTCGTTTTGGTGGCGTAGGGAGGCGGCTGCCGCAAGGTTTCCAAATTGGCATGCCAGATAGACCAATAAAGCGATACTGGCTGCAGTTTTTATTTATTTAATTGACTCAAGTTTGAGCTCCGTAAACAGTCTTCATCACACTTTGAGTCTTTGACAGTTTGAATCCTGATGTGGTGATTCTTAGATATGGTTTAATTCGCACAGTACTGGTTGGTCCTACTTCAATGAAATGGGGCTCACCAAAATCCAACTTGCTCATCAATCTTCTTTTTCTTCTTCTAATGCCCTACAAATTTGGTTGTTGGTATAATGGAAAGAAGATTTCAAGAAATGCTCAAATGGTAGCATTTTGATTAGTGTCAGTTTCTGATTGTCAGAGTTTGGATCAATGACTTTATTTTTAATAGATTCGATGATATTGTTTATATTCCCATGTCTCACTTCAAAATGCAGTTTAACTTCATTTAGTAAAAACTTGTTAATTTTGATCACAAAATTGAATTGATGTATGTATATATATAAGGGATCAGACATTTTTTTGAAAAATGGTTGAAAATCAAAATGTGCATTTTGAAATGAGACAAGAAAGCATATTTATTCAAATATATGATCAAAATTTAACAACTTTAACTGGGAAATAATAAGTGTGTAATTTAGCCCGACACAAAGAGAGTATAAAATTGACCCGATTAAAATCCACCACTCCGAACTGACAACTCTGAGATTGATACTCCAAATTCAATTCAAGATGGCTCTTTTCTCCTTCTTTTAGGCTGTATAGTTTCCTTAAACGGGCTTTGTTTTAAAACTAATTAAACAAGTGAAGTTGTTCATATGCAAAATTCATTTCAGTTTAAGTGAAGTGATCTTGATCTGATGAACAAATGCGGCACTTAGGCAGAATCTGCATGCTTTCCGTCTTTGTTTATTTTGGCACTGTGAATGGCCAAAATGATTGAAGAGTGCAGAATGGCTAGAAACAAGATTAGATAAATGGGGCCAGTTTGGAATTTGTACTCTTCTTGCCACATTCATGAAGGGAATGAGACCGGACATTTGACACGGATTTGAATGCCACCTAAAAATGGCACAATGGGTCTCACTTAAATCTTCTCCACCATTTAGCTATCAATTAAAGGTATCCAATCTAATCATACATTTCTGATTTTCACTTCTAGGGCCCTTCTTGTATTCTTGACTATCATCCCCTACATTTTGTTTTGGTAAAAGCCACCAAACATGGACAGAGAGGGATAACCGATCAAACAATGGATATTTATGGTTGCTCGAACTCAAACACTATATGAAAGTAACAAATTTTGATTATAAAATTCAATAATTTAGTAATAATTCATGTATTGAGCAATAATTTAGTCAATCATCAATATAAAACCGATGTGACAATAGTCATCTCACTTGGATCAAGTTCCCAACTTTGTTACTTACAAATGATAAGCTGGCCAGTGTCAAAGTACATAGACTGTGATTAATGTCTGTTCGTTTGCATGGAATTCAGGGCATGGAATTGGAATTCAAAATTTCGACAAGAAAGGATTGATTCCATTTCCACACCTCTGAATGAATCCCCGCAAACAAACAGACACTCACAGCATTTAACAAGTTGATCCAAGAAAAACCCTTTTCATAAGAGACCCAAGTTCTAACAATATGAACAAAGCAAAACTAGTTGAACACAAGATGAAACCAGTTACAGAGAGTTCTGAATCATGATTTAACGATTCACATGTTTGTTTAAACCAGAAAAGCTTTCTCATGCTGGTCAACAGAAGCCCTAGCAGATCCCTCCGACCCCATCAGCCAAGCATAAAGTTCATCCAGCTGCAACCCATGACCGCCGCCGCCATTCTGCCATGAGCTGACGTCATCATTCAGACACACCTGATGATCCCGAGGCTGTCCGCACGTCGAAAACAAGGCTTCCCTCGTCCTCTGCAACTCCCCCTGAAGCTGCAGAACCTCCCTCTCGAGCTGCCGCTTCTCGTCCAACGCGCTCTCCAGCCTCAGCTGAAGCGCACTGTAATCCAGCTCGAGGCTCTGGTTCTTCCACCGCGCCCGCTTGTTCTGGTACCATATCGCGATCTGCCGTGGAGGAACGCCCAGCTGCCGCGCGAGCTGGAGCTTCCGCTCCGGGTCGAGCTTCTTGTTGGAGGTGAAATTGGCTTCCAAGATCCGAATTTGGTTCTGGTTCAGTCTTTTCTTGCTGTTATTGCTGCTGCTGTGCCTCATGATCTTGGAAGAGCTCATGATCTTGATGTTGAGTGCATGAAATGAGATGGAGTTGGGATGGAAAGTGTGGATTGTTTAGGGTTATATAGGGATGAGAAAATGGTGGGTGTTTGTATTGGGTTTGTTTTGTGCGGAGTTTGAGCAGGGATGAATGTGAGAATTTGATGAGAGGAAAGATGGGGTCGGCTGACTTCTCATGCAAGGGCAATTGGAGTTCACGTGGGTGTGGTCCTACATAGCTACCAATGAATACTCTCTCCTCCCAACTAAAATTTTATGGAATCTGTTTCACCGTTATCGAAAATTATGTCTGATCGTTAATATGTTTAACTGCGTATAATAACGGTATACACAAAGTTAATATTTAGAAACAACTTGTTTTGACGAATCCAACCATATCATATATGTAAAGTCCAGATTTGTCTAGTTGACAATTTGTGGAAGTTATGCAAATATAAAATTGTTGTGTTGAAACATCAAAGAAGGAATGTTTGGAGTTTTATGGAATGACATGAAGAAATCTGTCCCATGAGATATTTCGTCCATATTATTTTATTGGAGAATATATCAATTCAAATATTTTTGTGATTAGATTAGATTTATGGAATTGGAATTGATTTGGAATGTATGGTAGACATGTGGACGATATATTCTAATTCCTTACTTCAAAAGATTATATTTGGTAATTCCTATTTTCAAAATATTTGATTAAAATCAGGATTTGAAATGGAGAAAAAAGTATACACGCACTTCAGAATTTCTATGATGGAACATACATGAAGAATCATGATTTGATTATCAGATTATTGCGTGAAATTAAATTTTGAAAACTTGGAGTTTATGCAATATTTTATTCAGACGTGATGAAACATAATGGATATATGGAAAATCTCTATAATTATGACATTGGATTTATGGAATATTATGAGATATTTGAGACAATGAAAATCGCTTTATTTATGAGATTTGGATATGCTTCAGAAGCAGATAAGGAATAAGAATATTATGGAGAGTTCCGATCTACTTAAGGGACCATATATTGATGGACATCACAGTTGCAATACTTAGAATTTTAATTGAGAAAATATGCATTCAGATATATATTTTTTGTGAGCTTTGCAAGAGCCAATTTTCATATGTTCCAACATACGTGACATGTTGTTCATTAGTTCAGAATCGTATACCATAATTACTCGGGAGGAGGAGATCCAACATCGACGAGTTTCGAGGTTAGAGGGAGTCTGATCAAGGCGGATCGGTAGCAAGGGGAGTTTGCAAAATCCACACGTTGTAATTAGAAAAAGATAAGTATAGTTATATGGTGTACTTTGTACTGTATCTGTCTGATTAGTGGATTAATTCTGAACTGGGCCAGACCCCGCAGATGTAGGTGGATTTCACCGAACTGCGTAACCAAGTTGTGTGTGCTCGTGGGCTGTTTTCTTTACATACTTGGTTATATAGAATATGTTGGAACACATGTCTAATAATTAAGCTAAAACGATAAAACCAAAAAATTTAATATATGATAATGTTATTGTTTATATATATATATATATTTAAATATGTGGTCAAAGTTGGAGACTGAATAGTGACATAAAGTGAAGTAGTATTTAAATATGTGGTCAAAGTTGGAGACTGAATAGTGATATAAAGTGAAGTAGGAAGTTTGAGATGGGACATGGGGAGTAAGGTGGAAGGTTAGTGATTTTGCAATTCTATTTTACTATTTTGGATGAAATTTGTCTTTTGATGGTACTTTTATGTAAAAGTTAGCTATGAAAAAAATGAGTAGAATTTAGAGCGAAGTGCATATATAACCCTACATAATTGATGAGAGTGCACATATAACTCTGGGATAATTGAAAGTGCAAATATAACCCTACATAGTCAGTTTATGTGCAAATATAACTTTTCCTGACGATTTAGGTTAAAATATAACTAAAAACTCCTTATTACAAATTGACTATATTGCCCTCATGCTCATTAATACCCCATTTCGTCTTCCATTCCCACCCTAACTGACACCCACTCATCTTCCTCATTCTTAGAATCGCAGAAAACCAAACCAAAACTCGTGGTACTCGTTCACTCTCCCAATCGGTGCCGATGTTTTGTCACATTCTGGCATCGACGTAGGGCCTCCAGTACGTTTGGCAAAGGTACAACGTTTGTGGATGTCACGATTCAACGCTGACCCATGTTAGCTACAGTAAAACCCTCAAAATGGTAAATGTCTTCCTAAAATCCTTCAGAATTTGTCGATTATTGATGTTAAGAGTCATATTGTGCATAATATAATACGTTCTCATCCTTTAAATATAGAAACATGACATATTTGTAAAGAAACCAAGGTTTTCAAAGTTTTTAAATTTTGTCGTGTGTTGTTCGGATTGATTATTCGAAGATGTTTAGTGGTGTGTGTGTGGCTGTTATGGCGCTCTGTTTATATACCTAGGGTTTATTTGAAATGTTGAAGGGGGTTAAGGTGAGACAGAGATAATATGCGGTAATGGTGGATGGTCTCATAATTGAGGGTTTCATGATGTAAAATTATTTGGTATTGTGTTAGAATGTATGGTTGTAAAATAATGGATTCTTTTGATATGATTCTACTTGATGATGTTGAATGTGATTGTGATATTTGACTTATTTTGATTGTTGTGGGGGGGGGGGGGTGATAATTTTGAAAGATTGCCGGATAATTGTCATGTTGTTGTGTATATGGAGTGGGTGGTATGGTCCAAGTTGGTTAACTAGATTTAGGAATATATTGAATGTTGTTGGAAAATCTGGTGAAGATATAAATTAAAATGATGAAGTTCTGTGATGATACCGAACTTGGACATGGACATTAGGCCTTGTGGTTGTGTAATCAAACCTTGATAGCAACTTTGGTGAATCTGCTCCTATAATTTGTATAGTGTTAGTGCATATATAACCCTGTCTATTTAATAGATGTGGAGTTATAACCCTGACTGTACATTATATGTTCATATATAACCTTGTCTGTTTAATAGATGTGAAGTTATAATCCTGAATGTACATTAATTTGTTCACATATAACCCTTAGTGTTTGATTTATGTGCAATTATAACCCTGACTGTTTGCTGCATGTGCATATATAACCTTGTGTATATCTTATATGTTCAGATATTATCCAAACTATAATTATATGTGTAGTAATAACCTTTAGTTTATTTTTTTTGTATTTTATAAATTTTGGATTTCTTTTTCAATATGGTAGGATGAAGTGTACACAATTATCCCCCGTCACGTCACTGAGGGGTTCTTTGGTGATGCCGAGGTGTGGAAAATATGGAAATCGAGCTGAGTTATGGTGATGACATGGTGATGCTCCAGTCCGAAGAGGACATCACAAATATGTTTGCTTCATGCGGGGGAGGAAAGAAGCTGGAGGTATGTTGTAAGGTGGTTAACCCTCTGGAAGGTGGTTCTCGGGGTGAGAGTAGCAACACTGAAATGATGGAAACATCAGGTAACAAGAAAAGTGAAGATGTTGAAAAACGGGCAATCGAAGAAGCAGGTAATGTTGTGCCTGAGACATTGACGGAAGAAGACAGCTTGAAAGATGAATATTATGTGCAGGAACCCGAGAAAGAAGATCATTCAGACCAAGACCGTGACTGGTATCATTGGTACACTGAGGAAAGTTATGAGATTGAGTCGAATGATGATGCTGGCAGTGACACAGTGTGGGGTTTGGAGGAATTCTCGGTCACTGACTTAGAGGACAATACTATGAAAAAAATCATCAACAAGGACAAGTTTGATGTCAAGATGGGGACAAAATAAAACTGGTCAAGGATATGAGGTTCCAGACCCAAAAATATGTTAATGAGTTGTTGCTCGACTTCTCAATACAGGAGGCTTCGTGTTTAAACATGTGAAGAGCGAGAAGAGTAAAGTCACAACTAGGTGTTATGATGATAACTGTGGATGGAGGCTCCACAACTCAATACTACCCGATGGCCATACTTTTAGTATTCGTACCCTGGATGGAAGATATACGTGTAGGAAGGAGGTGAAACTGCCGCAGAGATGGGTAGCAAAGAAGCTTATTGCAATTCTTTAGGCCGATCGGTAGTTTCTAATGAGGTATTGATGGAACACTCGAAATATTTTGGTGTTCAGTCACAACATCACCAGTTGATGAGAGCAAGGCAATTGGCAGAATTGATGTTAGATGGTAGCCACGACGAATCATTCAAACCCTCCCACAGTATTGCGAAAAGGTGCGAAACAACAACTCGGGCAGTCAGTGCCATATGTGAAAAGGTTTTTCATTAGATTTGACGCTGCGAAAAAGGGATTTTTGGCAGGTTGTAAGCCGTTTCTGAGATTTGATGGATGTCACCTTAAGGGGCCGTACAACAGGGTTTTTCTTAGTGCAATTGCGAATGACCCGGATGATGCAATTGCGTATGTCGAATCCGAATCCAAAGACAGTTGGCTTTTTTTTCTTCAAACATATGGAGTTATTGCTGGGAGGATTTGCGGAAGACAAACTTTGGACTTTCATGACTGATCGACAGAAGGTTGGTTATCTTGTACCTTTTTTTGGACTTTAAATTTTATTATTTATGGTTTAAGTTGGTTGAATATGTATCATGACTTTTCTACTGTAGGATTTGTGTGCATGTTGTGCATAATTTGATGGTTGTTGATTTGTTCATAGTTTTTCATGTTAGGAATTTGTGCTGATGTAACCCTGTACGATATAATAATGTGCAGATATATCCCTACATGATTTAAATATGTGGTGATATAACCCTGTATGATTTAATTATGTGCGGATATAACCCTACTTGATTTAGTTATGTGCATATATAACCCTACTTATTGAAACTATGTGTAGACATAACCCAATATGTTTGAGATGTTTTCTTATTTTACCTGAAATGACTTATGCACTGTTTATTCTATAATGTAGGGCATTGATAAGGTGATTGATGAGATTGTGCCTTACTCCACACATAGAAGGTGCAGCCGACACATCTATGCCAATTTCCGTAGAAAGCACCCTGCAGATATTTTCAAGAATTAGTTCTGGAGAGCTTCTATGTCATATAACAAAAAGGATTTCACAATAGCAATGGAGCAGATGAAGGAATTAAATGCGGAGGCTTATGTATACTTGAACTCCCTTGGTGATGCTTTGTGAGCTAGATGCACTTTCTCAATGACCTTGAAGTGTGACAATGTAATTAACAACCCAGCAGAGTCCTTCAACAATTGGATTGGAGGATTGAGAAACCAGTCTATATTTACGTTGATAGAGGTGTTGCGAAAGAAGTTAATGGCAAGGTTGGATAAACGTAAGAAGAAATGTTTAGCTTGGGATAGTGTAATGTGTCCATGGACTGAAGAAATGTTGAAGCTCGTTTCAAAACAGTCTTGACAAGTTACCTTCACTCCTTAATCGATTATGAACTATGAATTAGTACGTGGTGAATCTTATTACAAGGTGAGATTTGATAGACGGATATGCGATTGTGGTGTTTGGGATCACACAGGGATACCATGTAGGCATGCAACTGCGATATTGTTGCACAAAAGACACCCCCTGGACGAATCTTGTGATCCCATGTTATCTAAAGAAATCTTTCTGAAAGCCTACTCCCAAATGCCCCAGCCCTTACCTCAAAGGACGTTTTGGACACCTAGGCCGACTGCTCAGCTGTGCCAACCTCTGGAATTGAATTGTCAGATTGGGAGGCCAAAGACAAAGAGAACAAAAGAGGATTGAGAGGGACATGGCAGCAGCAAAAGGAGGAAGTGTAGCAAATGTTGAGAGTACGATCACAATGTAAGGTCATGTCAAGGGAAACCCACATCCAAAGAATATTTTTTAGCTCAAATGGTTAAGTTTGCTGCAACATCCCAGGTATTACCACTATAAATCAATTATTTGGTCAAGTATTATTTACAACAAATTATCCATTTTTGGTAAAATTTATTTATTTTTCTTCATGCTACAGGGAGTAGAGTCGAGTTCCTATACCACTGTACAAACCACATCACGTGCCAGAACCAATAGAGGCAGGACAGTGGCTAGGGAGGTTAATGATCAACTTCCAAAGAAAACTAGGGCTACGGTGGGTCCGAAATCAAAGGGAGTTAACTAAGCGATGGACAACAGGTGGATGTTCAAGTACGAGGCCCCATCCCACACTAAGAAGGCGGAGAAAGGTAGAATTCCCCAAAAATTAACGAAATAAGTATTTACTGAGAACATGTAATATTTCCAATACTTAAATATATGGCGTGATGAATATATTCTGACTGCAGGAAAAATTTGTTGATGATGCAGAGCAGTATGATCCTGAAATTACTTCAAATGATTCTCAAGCTGTGCTTTCATATTGTACTTTGATTTTCACCTTTACAATTTTTTCTCGTTATTTGGCTGGCCCTAACTTTATTTTCCTCTAAACAGGTTCAAGAAGGTGGTGAACCTCGAGTTCGCATTCAAACCCATGATGAGGCAATTGATATGGAGATGTAATTCCCACTTCCTATTTTGAATGACGAAGAGGTAAATTCCCACCTCCTGTTCTGGTTTCTTTATAGGTTCATATTCATGTTCTCTTATAACCTTATTGTATTGTAGGTTGTGTAGGAATCCATGGATATGATTGCAACCATTCAACAATCGGATAATGAAATTGTAGAACCACAACCACAACCAACAATGAAGAAGAAGACAAGGAGAACTAAGCAAACAACGAGGGGTAAGTTGCAAGTGCCAAATCCTACTATCCAGGTGACACATCATACAACATGAAATTAAATCATTTTGAATTTCATAAATTAACATCTTAAATACAAACCGCACAGGCTCAGTTTTAGGGTAAGGATGGGGGTGAGGTGATGATGTTTCAAATACTAGATGTTGTGGAGAAGTAGTACAACATCCAAGAAGGGGCCACTACATTAAATTTCCATGATAGGCAGGGCGTTCCAGTGCAAGTCATCGCCCAAGAGCCACATGAGAGGGAGGACCTAGTTGTCACAGATGAACCAGTTGTGAATATACAACAAGATGTTGTGGTTCCGGTGAAAGTTGTTGTGGAGGAGTAGGTAGAGGATCAAGCTTTGGTAGAAGAGCAGGTTGCTGCTGAGGAGGAGATCGTTGAACTAAATAGTGACAACCAAAAATCATACTCGGTCCAGGATCCAGTAACCAATGATCATGTCATGCTCAATGAGGACACCGGAGAAATTGGAGGTCGAAAGCAAGGTGATAAAAACTATTGCACATTTACCACGTCAGTACAGTGTCGAGGTATCATCATTTTCCAAATACTATTTCATTTTCAACACATGACCTTGAAACCTATGTATAACGCCACAATTAATTTCCTTACTTTGTACTATGCTCAAGATCTTTGTATGACAATCAGAGGTTTAGGACCAGTCGTAGTACACACATTACGTGGGAACACTGTGCTCGAAAGCCTAAACTATATAAACCTAGCAGACCCGCAGGTAATATGATTATGCTGGATCATCTATTAATTCTCATTCCCCTACATCGTATAATTATGTTGGATTCTGGCTGCATCGTACAATTATGTTGGACTATGTTGGATTTCAAATGATTATGTTGGATTATGGCTGCAATTCATACAACTAATTATTAGCATTCCCCTGTATCATCTGTTTTTGAAAGCTATTTGGGCCTGCACCTCCCAGAGGGATCCCTGTATTTGGTACTAAAGTGGAGGCTACGACCAACAAAATGCGGGGAAGGACTTTTCTATTCAGTGAGAGGGCTGCAAGGTGCTTGACCCAACTCTAGCTCCATCGGTGAATACATTGGTGGTATAGCATGTCCACAGTTCCAACACACAACCAACTACTTTATCCACACTCAGTCTAGAGAAGGAAACAGGAATTCCAAGAAGAAGTGTGTCACAACCACCACCAACTGACCACATTTGATATCAGTCATGACACTTTGTGTGTGTAATATATGTCATGAAACTTGAGATAATTAATGTTTCTTTTGTGGACATTACTTTTTTGGACTTTTGTGTGTAGTTTATGTCATCAAACTTGAGATAATTAATGTTCCTTTCTAGTTTGCAACCTTCAATGCCTTCAACAAACGTTTATAGGAACATATTTGAACCTATATTAATGTAGTGATGTATGTTGTTCGAAATGTTTTTAGCATTATCTTCTCAAGAGATGTTTGTAATAATTGAATATGTTTGGATAAGTTTTTAATGACTACAACTAAGGTAGTATCACAACTTCGTAAGTTGTATTTGCACCTTAGTAAATTACGTAAGGTTATATCAAGACTTGTTCCATATAAGAAGGGTTATATACGCACTTTACTGAATTCTTAAGGTTATATCTACACTTTCCTAAATTAGTTGGGGTTATACCTGCACTTTTCTAAATTAGTTGGGGTTATATCTGTACTTTCCTGAACTAGTCAGGGTTATATCTGAACTTTACTTATTTATTTAGGGTTCTTTCAGCACTTTACTTATTTATTTAGGGTTCTTTCAGTACTTAAATCTGTCACTCAAAGACAATATGTACCTCATTACAACTACTTCCAATGACCGAATTCTTACGTGAGCTAATGGGATCAAATAATACTACCACCCATCAAAATAGAGACAAACATTCGACATGTCTAGACCCAGTCAAAATACAGACACAATTAACGGAATACACACCAAAACAAGAACTAGAACATGTTTCCTCCAAAGCAAGAACTAATTGAAAACACAAATGTTCACTTTCCAAGCAACCCCAACAAAAACTGGAACATGTTCGCACCAAGTAACACCAAATTCAATACCGTCAACGCCTTCAGAATGAATGCACAGTTGCAACCATTTTGTGGTGAAATAACACCTTCACCTGGCACAACCATACCTTCTTCGACCTCAGTGTGACTAGCAGTACTTCACCGAGGACCTCTACTATGAAATTCTTCATGCGACATCGAACTTCCTGTACTGCCTCTACCGGAGTCAAAATCATTAGGCACAACCCAACCCTGGAATCCATGTCCGAAAAGGCATCGATAATACAGTCTCCCTGGATTGCTGACCGATCGTGACACACAAACAATCGTTCCCTTCTGACAAACATGGCATACAAATCCTTCACAGTTCACATGACTCGGAGTGCAGCTCGACGAATCCATTCTAATCCCTCTTCATCAATCAAAACAAGATACCCCTTAAAACACTACCACACTCTGAAGAATAACAATAAACCATGTATTTCACGTAATCGACGACAAATAAATTTTCCCCAAATGAAAAAATAGGGTTCAAGTTCAGAACTGGCTTACCTTGAGCAGCAGACGAACGATTACAATCTTCAGGAAGGGAGGACTGCACCTTAGATGCAAGTTTCCTGCAAAATTATGGGGGAAGAACCGGGAGGGAATCGCGGCGGAACACGACGGCGGACTGGAGGGAGATTGCGCAGTTGAGGAAAAACAAACGGGCAGAATATTTGTAAACAAAAGGCAGTAAATCTAATTTCATGTGGGGCCACAGTCATTAAGGGAAAAAATTCAATCTAATTTCAGCTTTAAAGTATGAGGGTATTTTGGTCTTTACAAGTGGGTAAACTGTTGGAAAAGGTAAGTCAACACCATAATTGGTGTCATAAGGTTATATTTTCACTTTCATTTAGTAGTCATGATTATTTTTGCACTAAAATTATCTCAGAGTTAAGTCTGCACTTTCTCAATTATATAGGGTTATATTTGTATATTTCCCTAGAATTTAATAGTGTTGGAATCAAACTGATATATAAAGTATATTAATTTGAAGAAAATTGCCAAAATAAGGGAGAGACGGTAAAAACCGGCGTGACTCATCAACCAATCCTTACAGAGAAGTTCAACGCTATTTTTTTTTGAAACAAAGAGTCGGACAAGCTTATATTGCCATAAAGAGTTGGTGGGTGGTACCACGTAGAACTTGTCGCGCCAGGTTATGGGCATTAATTACAATAGATCTTGGGACTTTAATTATATATATATATATATATATATATATTCTATTGAACACCGTTGCTAACATTAATATGCTCCTGACCAGCCCCTTCAGTCCTGGTGGGACATTTGGAAAGTTGTGAATGTGGTTGAGTACCATTTCGCAGTCTGTTCTTACACAAGTATCTGTTGCCGCTAGGGGTGCTTATCGAGCGAGTCGATCGCGAGCAGAGGGTTGCTCGACTCGACTCGCGAGCTTTTTTAGCCTTGC
>JAULKM010141311.1:0-18265 GCA_032355605.1 Rubia tinctorum | reverse complement strand
ACCTAGGGGAACACTTGTTCTAACACCAATTAAGAAAATAAATAGGGATTGCATTAGAAAGAAACTGATTCATGATGTCATCCCTGCAATAAAAGCTAGGTGGCCAGTTTGGGCTAGTAAACACATATCCATACAGCAGGACAATGCCCCCTCCCATTTATTAGAGAATGATCCCGAGTTTAATGTGTTGGCACGACGTTTGGTGGCGCGTATGCTGATGATGCCGCGTCTTGTGGTGGTGGCATTTGGTGGTGGTGCGAGCATTGCTGGAGGCAACGGGTGCTGTTGTAGGCGCTCAGTGGTGGCGACGGGCACTGCGACATGGTGGAGAGGCGCCAGATGGTGGTGACAGATGCCCAATGGTGGCAATGAGTGGTAGGTGGTGGTGTCGGTCTCGGAGCTCCGATTGGTTGTGGTGGCGCCGTAGAAGTGTAAAAAAGAAGAAGGAGAACGGTGCAGGAATGCAAGAAAGAGAAGGGGTTGGCGTATGTTGTCAGAAGGAGAAGGAGGTGGATTAGGGTTTCCTTTTATTTATAGGGTTAGGGTTTGCACATGTTTTTAGGATGAATTGGGCTAAAAAATAAAGTGGGCTGAAGTAAAATATTCTTGTTCTTGAATTCAATTTAAAATTTTAAAAATATCTGATATAAATTCAATTTTAAAAATATATCAATAATAAAAATTTATCTTTTTATTATTATATTTGAAATTTGAATTATAACAAAATTTATGTTGTTGCTTACCCTTTTCATAAATGTATGAAGATAAAAAATAGTATTAAATTTTATTAATCAATTAAGGGTAGACCTTTTATTAGTTAAAGTTACGACCGTTCATTAGCGTTTATAATATTAATTTAAGTAATAATTGACTATTGATTAATTAAGGTCAAATATTTTTTAGTGTTAATATGTAGAAAGTCAAGTAAGAATTAAATTATTCGAATATATGTACAGAGAGTGAAGTCAGGGTTTACCGTTAACTAGTTCAAATCAAACATTTTCATTATTGTTCATATACGGGAAGTCAAGTGAGGGTGAACCGATCATTAGTTAAGGTCAAGCATTTTCGTTAGCATTTATATATGAAAACTCAAATAAGTGTTGACCATCCATTAGTTAATGCCAAATCTTTTCATTAGTGTTTATGTATATGGAAAGTCAAGTGATGATTGATCGTTGATTAATTAACGTCAAACCTATTTATTAGTGTTTATGTATAGAAAGTCAAATAAGAGTGAATGTTGATTAGTTAAGTTATAACCTTTTCATTACCGTTTATGTATGGAAAGTCAAGTAAGAGTTGACCGTTAATTAGTTAAGTTCTAACCATTTCATTAGTATTTATGTATGGAATGTCAATCAAGGTTTGACCGTTGATTAGTTGAGTTCTAACCTTTTCATTATTATTTATGTATGGAAAGTAAGGTAAGGGTTGACCGTTGATTATTTAAGTTCTAACCATTTCATTAGTGTTTATGTATGGAAAGTGAAGTAAGGGCTGACCGTTGATTAATTAACTTCTAACTGTTTCAGTAGTGTTTATGTATGAAATGTCATTAAGGGTTGACCGTTGATTAGTTAAGTTCTAACCATTTCATTAGTGTTTCTATATGGAAATTCAAGTAAGTGTTGATCGTTGATTAGTTAAGTTTTGTTCATGTATGGAATGTCAAGTAAGGGTTGACCGTTTATTAGTAAAGTTACAACAATTTTTTAGTGTGTATGTATGTAAAGTCAAGTAAGGGTTGACCGTTGATTAGTTAAAGTCGAATCCTTTTTATTTGTGTTTATATATGGAAACTTAAATACGGTTGACCGTATATCAGTTAGAGTCAAACCATTTTATAATTGTTTATATATGGAAAGTCAATTAAGGGTTAACCGTTGATTAGTTAAAATCAAACTATTTTATTAGTGCTTATATATGAAAAGTCAAGGATTAACCGTTCAGTAGTCGTTCCCATAACCTTTTCATTAGTATTTTTTGTATGAAAGGTCGATGATTGATTAAGGTCAAATTTTAATTATTTTTATTTATATATGGAAATTCAAGTCATTATCTATACATGTATACATCTTACTAAAAGAGCAACTCTTAGTCACGTCATCTTTGCCATGTGTCACCCTTGGAATTAGTCACGTGTCAAATGAAATAAATTAAATGCAGTGTTCGAATCATATGTGATTGAAGTCGAATATTAATAAATAAACTCTATTTTCACTAAATAAATTTTATATACTGCTTAATTATTTTATATAATTGTGAATAAGTAGTGCATAAAATTTTATTCGGTGAAAAATAAAGTTTATTTATTGATATTCGATTTGGATCATGTATTACTCGAACTATACATTTAATTTATTTCATTTAAAATATATACATAAAGTCAAATTTAAAAATATACTTATAAAATCATTTAAAAATTAAAAGAAATTGAGCTGCATTAAAATATTTAAAAATTTATTTTTGTTTTGTTTAAAAATAAATTACATTATTAATATATATATATAATTTTAAATCGTGCATTGCAAGAGTGTTATCTAGTTATTCATATACTCATAAGTATCTGCGAGAGTGACGTGTAACGTCGGTCACAAAAACAGTCGACGTCGGTAAGCGAGAAAGGCGTGTGATGCCAGTCATTTCATATCTGGGAGAGGAACGTGCGACATCCGTCATATTAATCAATGATGTCGGAAAGAGAGAAATAAGTGCGACGTTGGTCATTCATGTTTACGAGAGTGACGTACAACATTGGTCACCAAAATAACCGACGTCGGTTTTTATATGTGTTCGAGAAGGACGTGCGACGTCGGTCACAATAATAAGCAATGTCAGTAAGGGATAAATGTTTTCGGCGTTGGTAATTCATGTTTGCGATAGTGACGTGCAACGTTAGTCACAAAAATAACCGACGTCGGTAAGTCAGACATGCGTGCGACGTTAATCATTTCAGACTTTTTACCCCGATATTTTTAAAACCGAGGTGATAAATATTATTTACTTCAAAAAAGAACCGAGGTAAAAAAAGGGTGAAGTAATAGGTCATTTTTACCTTTAAAAAATGACCGAGGTAAAAAAATATTATTTACTTCGAAAAAAACGTTTTACCTCGGTTATTTGCCCTTAACAAAAAAAATGAGGTAAAAAGGATGAAATAAAAAATCATTTTTCTTGTAGTGCTAAATCGAAGCCTACAACTCTTCATTAGTTATACATGGCATGATATTCACAACAACAACAATGGATAACACAATCTAAAAAATAAACATCTAACACAATCATCACACAAGTCATATAAAGATTCAATATTATGTTCTTGAACATATAGAATGATTTTCAAGGAAATAATTGAAATTGAAGCATATGGTTGATGAATATAATCTCAATTTCAATCGGGAGATGCACCACCCATTTTTAGTCACTCACATATGATTGAGTTTTCCAATTTATTGTATTGTAATTCTGTAGATCTCTTGGTTTGGTGTGAATGAGAAGGAGGCAGAAGATGTGAAAATGTGGATGTAGGAGGAGATGGGTGGTGGTAGGCATTTTTTGTTTGTGAATGACTTTTGATAGGGTTTGTGATTAATTAGTCAAAATTTTGGCGCTGAAATTACATCCTCCCACCAAAGTCACCGTGAGACCAGACAAGTGAACGACGTCGATCGTGATGTTGGTCCTAAATATGGGCTTTATATGGCCCATACATGTCCATTAGAGTAACAAAGCAACGTCGGTAGGCTTCTCACGTGGTGTCGTATGGACTGGAAGGAGGTCTGAATTAGCATATTCTTCCACAACCAAGAAAATCAAACCAAATTCGACAATAAAAGGTAAAATAACTAAGGGATGACGAGGTAGATATTTCGTAATTTGATATTAAAAGTAAACCTACTCAAATGTTGGTGGTTTGACATTTAATGATTTTAGGTCAACCATTGTTCGACTTCTAATATAAACTAACAAAGATGGGCCGAGGTTTGAAATTTAATGATTTTTGGTCAACTGTTACTTGACTTCTAATATAAACCAACAAATATGGACCGAGGTTTGACCTTTAATGATCATGGGTCAACCTTTGTTAGACTTTTAATTTAAACCACTAAAGATGGACCAAAGTTTAACCTTCACCGATGTTATCTCCCCCCACGGAATACTTTCCCACGTCAATTTTTAATTATTAAATGTTAATTTCTTTGATATTAAATTATTTATATAAGGTTCAGCAAACGATTTCGGTGACCCTTGAACTATCACCATCATTCACCTTTGGCCCCTTATTTTTTTAAAACACTTTTAACCCATCAACTTACATAACTTTTAAGTTGTGACCCTTTCGCCATATCAAAATGTCAAATTTGGTCAACAATGCAAATTTTAAGGGCAAAATAGTCTTTTTCATTTCCCCTTTTTTTCCTTTTTTCCTTTTCCTTTTTCATTTTAATTTTTATTATCCTCCTCCCTCCTCCCATACTCTCTTCGCTGTAGTAGGGACTCAATTAAAATAAGGGTTCCCCTGTTTCACCATCTCTTCATATGTCATCTCCTGAAAATAATCTTTACGCTCGTTATCGCATATTGGTTCTGTGATAAGGACTAACACGGGTTTTCTCAAGTTTGATGGGAACTAAGAAATGACATCGAGTGGCGGAGGAGGAGGGTGGTCGTGGCGGAGGAGGGTTGCCTATTGTCATTGAGAAACGCCCACCAGGCACACTACCCCATCTTCATCAACCAAATCCAACTGCCTCTCCGGAGAGATCTACGATTGCGGAGAGTATGGAGTAGCGGTAACGGGTGAGGGCAGAGAGTGGCCTGTTGTCGAGTAACACTCACCGGACACTCTACCCTGTTGTCGCCGAGCAATTCCAACCACCTCTCTTGTGAGATCTACGGCGACGAAGAATGTGAAGTGGCGCCGATGATGAAGGACGGAGGCGGCAGGGCTTGGCAAGGAGTAGCGGTAGGGCTTGACAATGAGCAGTGGTGCAGTGGCAGGGCTTGGCCTGGTGTAGCGGCGACGCTTGGAAAGGAGTAGCGGCGGCGCTCGGCTCAACTAGAGGAAAACGATCAGAATTAGGAAAAGAAAAAGGGAAACAAAGGAAACAGGAAAAGAAAAATGAAAAAGGAAATAGGAAAACAAAAAAAAGAAAAAACAATTTCAATTACCCTGAAAATTAACGTTTTGACCATAATTGATGCTTTGACCAGACAAAAGTGCTACAACTCAGTAGTTTTGTAAGTTGAGGAGCCAAAAATGTTAAAAAAAGATAAGGGGCCAAAGATGAACGATGGTGATATTTTAAGGGGCACCAAAGTCGTATGCTCTATAAAATTTTAGGTAATTTTACTTAGTAATATTTTGTTTTAATGTAGAAGTATTATAAATACTTTACAGTTTACCATGGTATCTATTCATTGGTTGAATTATTGGGCCGATGTTGGAATCTCTATTTAATTGAGCCCGATATTTAATAGTGTATTTATGTTTGTATGTGAGGGGACTAATTGAAATTTCCAAATTGATTCCTTATAGATAAATGACTAACACATGGTCTCAACTCATTCCACTTAAACCAACTATATTAAGATGAAATTTAAAATGGCTTGAAACTTTAAACTCATGCTTGTTGTCTATTTATAGTTATAATAACCTTTATAAAATTATATTACATAATATATAGATGTGTCAATTCAGGTTGATGAGTCACATGTTAACACACACACATATATATATATATATTCAAATTAATGAGTTGATAAGAATAAATGAATTAAATTATCGTAATAAATTAGATTATTGGATTAGAAACCACAATATACATTAGTTTTTTTGTTGTTGAAATCAATCATACAAAAATATTGGGAAAAAGCCTAACAACAATTACTATGTGTGGAATTGACATCCAACCTAACTAGTCTCTAGCAATAACTAACATATTACAAGGATATCCAAATTACATGTCAATCAGACTGATCGTCTGTACCATTACAGATTAGAGATCTAGTGAAAAAATTAACATCCACTAGTGGAGAGCTTCCTATCAACGGTGTTGTTAGAAGGCGCTTCTGCCAAAAAAGTGAAGAACCACCTTTTATAGGGGGGGTTCCAAACTCGGAACCTGTCACGGGATCTCCTGAAAAAATTTCAAAGGCGGTTTAACCATAGGTTAAGACAGTTATATTTATAAATAGCCTTTAATTGGACTGGTCAAAGGCGGTTATTACTATAACCGCATTTAATTAGACCATTTCAAAGGCAGTTGTTCCAAACCACCCTTGATTGCACCACTTCTAAACTCGGAAGTGAGGGCCAAAACGTGTTACAATTTCGTAACTTGTAGGACTGGGCTGTTATGACAGGCTGAATACACTTTCGAATCAGGAAGAGCCTAGGACCCACTTCCGAGTTTAGAAGTTAGTCCTAGCAATAGGTAAGCTTTTTGAAATGTGGTTTCGAACTCGGAATCCATAAGTAATATTTGAAAAAAAACACGCCCAAATTCATTTCTCCCTTAATGTAACAAACCTTGGTGGGATTGTTCCATTTCTTTTCACTTGATGAAGAAGTAAATTATTACATTAGAGTAAATCGTTTGGAATGGGAGAAGGTATGCTTTATACAATTCTATTAGTTTGACAGAAGAAATTACGAGTGAAAGTGTTTTCATTATTTATTTTGAATCAGGGTTCCTTTTATGTTACGACTGTGTTGTTTTTTTGTGCATTGCATGCTCATTGTTTGCATTGTAATTGACTTTGAGGAAAATTGCAATGGAGTGAAATGAAATCGTTGTTAATTATCTTAAGAATTCACCTGATTACATGTCATTGTCCTATGTGTTAGAATGATACTTATTTTTATCAGTTGAAGCATGGTTGTAAAACCGTTTTATCAGGGGCTTATGAGGTTTGTCAGGGGCTTATGAGGTTTCTCACTGAGGGACACAAATGGATATTGGCAAAGAAATTGTATAATGGGAAAGTGGAGGCTAGACAACCACACATATCATTAACTGGGGTCCATTTTTTTGAAACTGTTAAGAATTTGCCCAATGACTTTGGGGAAGAAGAAGCGAAAAGCTTCTGTCGAAGGGAGTTGGAAGAAATGTTCAATATTCTTCAGACTACCTTACTGGAAGCATTTTGACGTTAGACATCGTCCTGGCATCATGCATATTGAGAAGAATTTTTGTGATTCTTTGGTTGGGACATTGTTGGATACACTTAGGAAAACAAATGATGGGTTGAATACTCGGCTTCATTTGATTGAGATAGGAATTAAGAAGAGCTTATGGTCGATGACTGTTATTAGCCCCCGGCTTGCTATTATATGTCTAAGTCGGAGAAGAAATCAATTTCGAGACCCTTAGTATTGTGAAGGTCCCTGGGGCTTATTCGTTCAACATAAGTACACGTGTGTCTGTTGTGGAGCTAAAGTTGGTTGGGTTGAAGTCACATGATTGCCACAACTTAATTCGAGAATTGAATGTCATTGTCATTTGTTCGTCATTGCCATCTCATGTACGAATGTGCATACAAAGCTATGTTTGTTCTTCAAGTTTTTTTTTTTGCAAAATCATTAGTATTTCGAAGTTGGATAGATTACAAGAAATGATTTTGGAAGTTCTTTGTCGGATGGAAATGTATTTCCCCCACCATTTTTTAATATTATGGTCTACTTAATCGTTCATTTGGTGTAGGAGATAAAACTATGTGGTCCCGTATTTTTGAGATAGATGTACCCGTTGGAGAGGTATATGAAAATATTCAAGGATTTTTAGAAAAATCGATGTAGGTCGGATGCAAGTATTGTTCACTGGTACGTTGGAGAGAAGGTAATCGAGTTATGTACTAGATTTTTGAAGGAGATCGATTCCATTGGGATCTGATTTCCACACATGAAGGGAGGTTAGATGACCAAAGGGTTAGATAGGGTAGGTTTTTTAGCCTTAATGCTAAAGATTTATTCGCATCGCATCTTTATGTTCTTCGCAACCATGAAGGCATTTCCCCTCATATCGAGATTCACATGGATGCCATAAGTGTAGCCCACCCTAAATTCAATGAAGCTCGGGTAATACAATCACACACTAGCACCTTTGTCTCATGGCTCCGAGATCATGTGGATGTCGGCGATCATTCAGAGAAAATAAAATGGTTGGCACGATGCAGGGTACAACATCAACAATTTTACTTTTGCCACAAAATTGGTTGTTGATAAAGGCGTCTCTCAAAATACTGGAGTGTCTCTAGTGTCAGAGGCTTTACAAGTTGGTATTGGAAGTGACAACAATACAATATATTCCCAACATTGTTAATTGGGTACAATTTAGATATTTGGGATTTTAACTTTGTGATTATACGTGTTTCATTTTTTTTAATGTGAATGGGTGGATATCAACAATGGTCAGTGAACCGGGGATTTGGTATTCAATCTTGTGGACAGAAGCCAGGATGGTTGGCGGGGAGATCCTTTTATATTGGTATCACAAGCACATCAAGTTTTCTATGTCAGGGATCCAGTCGATCCGTGGTGAGAGATTGTTGTGGAAGGGAAATGATCTTTTATTGAAATATATGAAGTGGAAGAAATTACTAATTCAGGTCAACAACTTCTGATTAATGGAATGGAGGATGATATTTTGCTTGAGAAGGACGATCAAAGCTTGAATAGCTTCGTCGGGCGGTACGACCACAATGAAGGTATTTGGGTGGACGTTCAAGGTAAGGCCACTCGTAAAATAAGAAGGGCCAAAATAGCGTTGAAGAAAAAGAAGCAAAGGTAGTGAGGCTAGTGGGAAGGATGTATGTTTGAGCATTTAATACATTTGCCAATAGCTAGGAAGGGCTTCCGAGTTTGGAAGACCTTTGGGTCTTGTGGTTCCAAGTTCATAATTGCACTTTATAACATCGTATTGGACATGTACAAACTAATTTCAACCATGACATAATCCGAGTGTGAAACAAACGCGGTCAACATCATAAATTATGCGTGAAAGAAATGCGTTTAACACATTCAATACAACTTTAACAAACTAATTCAATTATCAAAACCAAACATTTCAAATACACTTTATGTTCCATAATTACTTATAAAAAACTATTCCAAATTCTCCCAATCAAGATCACCCATTGAAAATGAGTGCTCGATTCGAGGTCTAGATATCAAAGCAATGTGCCGCTCGTAGGTGTGTTGGGTTTTTTCCTACTTCAAAATCTTCTCCATCATCGCTGAAAGCTCTTTCCGCACCCAACGATAGTAGTCCTTGAACCCTTTGAAGTATTCTTTCTCCGAATCTACAAAAAATATTTCACGTAGACTTAAGTCAATATTTAAATGACAATAAAAATAAAAACATTGATAAATATGATTTCATTAATCTTCTTCAACCCTCAATCTATTTCTTGGCTCCACACTGTCGAGGGGTCCGTGGCATCATTTTTGCTCGAACAACACCCACTTCTTCTTTTGGAAGTAAGCCTTTTCAAAGTACTTCAGGGGATTTTCCTCCCTGTGAAATGCTAACCCTTCCACTTCCCTCAGTATTAAGGTAATCAAATTCCCATAAGGGAGGCTCTTCACCACATTCTTCGAAGTGGCAACCCAAAGCATGTGCCTGAATATTGCCCCTGGTTTTATTTTTCTACCCTCAATTATGTGATAGAACAACACTAGAGTTGTATATGTAGGCTCTGTGATATGTTTGATGATTAGAACTAAACTCCTAGTAATCATTTCATAAACAACTTGTTGGTCTATGGTCAAATGAGTGAGACAAAATGTCTCTGGCTTTCCTAAATCTGTTGGATTACGTTGAAAATATCTCACACTACACTTGACGGGATCGGTGAAGGGGTAATAAACATTTAGTGAACATTTCCCCCTATGATATACATCATCCAATCGATTGTCTAAATCTTCCAGGTAAATATTTCAGGGTTCCTACAAGGGCTTCCTAACTTTTCATTCAAAAACCATTGGCTAATTGGGATATCAGCCCCCCATCCCTACTCGAGTAATTTCCATTACTAACCTCGTGCAAATTACTATAGAATTTGCATATATACCTCATCAAAATAAAATGGTTCACTAAAACCTGGAAACTTTTCTACATGTTGGTCCTCAAATTTCCCCAACAGGTAAGCTAAAACTATCCTAAGAATCTCATTAAAATCATTGATATAACAATCAAGAAATTTTTCATTTTGTCACAAAACATTGTAACGTGTTTGGGAAAATATGAAAACGAATCTTATTTGATAAAATCGGGATTGTGCCTGGTGAACCTTGATCGTGGAACTTAGCTTGTACCACCCCTTGCCATGTATTTCCCAGGATTTTTGTTTGGATTTGAAATGAGGACGATTGAATTTTTTATTCTGGAAGTGAGTTAGG
The DNA here is from genome assembly GCA_032355605.1 of Rubia tinctorum. Classification (NCBI taxonomy): domain Eukaryota; kingdom Viridiplantae; phylum Streptophyta; class Magnoliopsida; order Gentianales; family Rubiaceae; genus Rubia; species Rubia tinctorum. The sequence continues at coordinate 7,860 of JAULKM010141311.1, read as the reverse complement.
GTTTTGTGATTTGGGTGAGAAATAAACTAATTAGATTTTTGGATTTTGTCTTTATACCCCCAATTAGGTTCCGATATCACCCTCAGGGATATTAACATCCTTCTCGCGAAAATCAGATCACCTGGCATAGAGGAGTGTATCAAGCATCAATATCACTACGCCAAATGTGGATCTTCTATAGTTGTAACACCAGTTGATCCAACCAAAATCCATGTTGTTCAAACTGTCAACACCATAAAAAATATAGATAAGAAAATCCAAATTAATGGAAACCCCGAGATAAAACACAAAAGAATTACGAAAACATGATTTGTAAAAGAAGATTGAGAACAATACATTGACGCGAATAACCAAATCGAGTTATCATTATGAACACAACAATCAAATCGATTAGGTTAAAACAAAACTAATGTGCGGAGACAAATTTCACACTTATTCGATAACAAAAACATCAATTAAAATAAACTATCATTTCTCCATCTCCCCATGATGGGAAGATGAGAAAAAGAAAATTAAAGAAAGAAGTACTCTTTCCATCCCAAAAAATCATTACACAGTATTTTTTCAGTCAAAGTTTCCAAACTATATATACATTTGAATAGATTTATGAACAATAATATTATCGTATGATTAATTGTTAGAATTGTCAAAATATGTTTCCAAATATTAAATTTTTGAGCGAAGTGCATTTCTTACCCTTTATAATTCACGAAATTGCACATATAACCATTTGATAATTTAAAGTGCAAATATAACCTTATATAGTTAGTTTATGTCCAAATATAACCTTTTCCGCCAATTTAAGGACGGAATTGGATGAAAAGTTGAATTTACCCCTCTGATTTATAAAAAATGAAAATAGTAAATTTACTATGATACCCTAATGTTTCTTCCTAACCTATTTTACACCCATCTTCCCCATTTTACACCCATCTCCGATTGTTTCTTCTTACTCATTTTACACCCATCTAACCCATTGTTTCTTCTTTCCCATTTTACACCCATCTCCGAAAAGGCTAGGTTTTCAGGGGGTGGTGGGTTTAGGTGGTGGGCGTGGCCTAAGGATCGTGAAGCTAGATTTTAGGTCCGGCGGGGCTAGATTTTAGAGACGAAGGTTGTTGGGGGACAAACGGCATAGGAGGCAAGTCTAGCAGGGCTAGGTTTTCAGGACGAGATGTTAGTGATGGGCGGGGCTGGAGTGATGGAATTGAACGGAGATGGCTTGTGGATAGAGATGGTCGGGGAAGGTAATAGCGCGCGAAGGAGTACGGTGGAGCACAGTCAGATTAACTCATCGGAGACGGCGAGTGGTTCCTACAGCAAGGCCTTGTACGGTGGAGCGAGCACTCCCTCTTTCCCGGAATCCCTATCATCTTCGACAATCCCTCCCATCGTCGCACTGCCACTGTGGTTCCACGAATCCAAGCACCGATTTGTAACACGTAGGGAAAATTTCACTGGCAAATTCATCTGGGTTCAATTCGCAGCTACATTTGTCAAATTCATCTAGGTACATCAAGCACCGATTGGTAACACGCCATGGCAATTTTCCACTGCTTCATCTGGGCTCATCTTGATTCATCTTTTTCATATGTAACACCCCGAAAATTGAATGCAAGGGATCAACGACGATTCCTCAAATCCGAGGTAGAGCGGGGCGCGATATGATGGAAGATGGGGGCAGGGGAGGTGGGGAGGTGGGAGATGATGGAAGCTGGTGGCGAGGGCGGCGGGAGATGATGGAAGCTGGTGGCGGTGGCAAGGGAGCGGAGGGGACTACGCTCAAATTCGACGTAGAGCGATGCGGGGCTGGCTTCTGGTGGTGGGGGTGGCGAGGCGGAGGCAAACTAGTGGTGGAGGAGGTGGCAGCTGGAGGTAGAGCGGTGGCGGTGGAGGGCATTTTGGTCATTTTTGTTTAATCAATGGTTGGAAATGGACAGTCAATGCCGAAATATAGTCTTTAGGGTTATATTTGCACTTATGTAAAGTAGTTAGAATTGTTTTTGCACTAAAAATTATCTCAGGGTTATATATGCATTTTCTTAATTATATAGGGTTATATTTGTATATTTTCCTAACTTTTTATTTCCAGTCAAACATGTTTATTGGAGATCGTAAATTTTTGTATGTAAATTTAGCAGAGACGGTGGGTGTAGGAGACGGGAGGGCTGCAGCAAGGAGAGGAAACGGATGGATCTTAGAAAAGGACTGATTGTTACAATACACATTAGTTTTGTTAAAGAGACGCGTTAAGATAATTGCAGAGGTACACCTCAGTGAGTTTGGTGAGAAACCGGTGGCTCGTGTGGAACGAGAGTCCGACTAATTTTCCGTCTAGATAACGACCATCATAACTGACTTTAATGAATCATGCAATTACCTTTAATTTCTCCGCTACCCTCATTAATTAATTATACTTTCACTTAGTTCCCTTTCAATTTATTTAATTGTTAGAGTAGAGTGTTAAAATAACATTATTTTTTGGATGAAAGTGTCAATATAATCCCGCAATTTGAGAAAGTGACAATCTAATCCTGGATTTGGCTGACCTTTTAGTCAACGGCCGTTTGACTAGAATTCAGTGAAATGACAATTTTGCCCTTTAATGTACCCTCGTCTAAACCGTTTCCCTTCGTCCGAACCATTTCACTTCCTCCTCCTGAACCCTAACAATGTAAACCTCAAGTACATTAGTGGCAATAAGTACAGGATTGGGGACTGGACCCACCGGCTTGGGGCGGCGGACCAGTCGAAATCCAAATCGGAGGAATGCTCGGAGCGGAGGTGAAATGCGTGACGAACCCCGACGCGCAGTTCTTGAAGCCGATGGGGATAGGGTTCTCAACACCATCAAGCAGTTCTTAATCGGTGAGACGGAGAAGGAGGGTCACGACGACGCGATGGTGGGATACAAAAAAATGGATGAATCGGTGATTAAATCGTCGCATCACTTTTCAGATTTTCCATTTTTCAAGGTAATCAATAATTTTGTGGGTAACTTTATCCCCCCATTATCCCATTAAAACCGTTATTTTTTCCCTCCCCACTTCTATTATGCAGCTATTTGGAGCAGAATTTCTCAGAGACTTTCTCAAAGATCCATCATCTTCAGCGTTTCCTCTAAATTTCTAAATCCTCCTACAAGTAAGTTCTTTCATCTATTCTTTTCAATGGCTTCCAAATCTCCTAGCTCCCACGAGGAATGTAGAAATTTAGATTCCAGTATAGAGAAAACTTTTGGCAATGGGATTCCCTATTTTGAGCATTCTGATGGGGAAAACACCGTTCATTCGTCGCAAAGGACTGTCTCGAAAACAGTGAACCCGAGAATAATGAACTCACCTCTACCTTGGACAATCTTCTTTAAAAAGGGTTTACTGTGAGGATTTCTTCAAAACTTTTCCATGGGAAGGGCAAGGGTTGAATGAGACCATCGAAGTCTGTTAGTGCTGAATTTGAAAGGCCTCTTCGAGAACTCCTCCTAGGAGGAAATTCTTGGCTAAGAAACGCAGAGGGGGAGGAGATTTCAGAGAAGGGTAGCTTTGATGGAGACCCAGACGAGCTGTATTTTGTGCCTTCAAAAGTTGCGAAACTTTTTTCAAATCTCCCTTCTCAACAACACATACCACTTAATGCGAAGTTGCAGCCTCACCGACACCTTAGAAATGGATTATGTTTTCTCTTTCCTCCTCTTTTCTCAAAAATTATAAATGAACTTAATGCTAACCCAGCTTTATTTCACCCAAATGTAGTGGTCATCATTATGACCTCCAAGGGCATATGCAAAGAGAATAATGTCACACTTTGATATGGGCTTCTTTAGGCATTATACTTAGTATTGGCCTATAGGGATGCGAAGAACATGTACACCTTCTCCAGCAGGCATGCTGGGAACAAAATCATCATCCTCCCTTCAAATACCGTAGGATAGCGAGATGGGGTTACACATTTGACTGCAACGGCCCCTATCGAGTACCTCGGTGGAATTATCGTGTCAAGGAAGACTCGAATAAAGGATATTCGATCCCTACACCTCTTTAGGAAGACGTGACTCATCTTCAACAAAGGGCTCCTTTAGATGTAAATGCAGTCTATCTCCGGCATGTTAAAGAGGGGGGAGGTTATAATGGCATGTCAAGATATACAAGGGTATATACCGCTCTGTAGCTCAGCAAAATTTCAAGCGTTTGCCCCGGGGGTACGTTGACCCGAATGTCAAGCTTAAAACAAAGAAAAGGGGACAAAAGAATGAAGAGAGATATGTACCTTCATAATTCTTACGCGACCCCCATCGAGAACCATATCCTTTGGGATTTTCTTAAGGTGTCATTGACGTAGCTTCTGAGTTATATATATATATATATATATTCTTTAACTTAATTTTTTACAATTTACTACTTTCCTTTTCAGTGGACATCCTCAATGCTTTAAACGTGTCTAAGGCTTCTCCCCAAATCCGGACTACCTCGTTGATGGTAGTTTCTGATGACCCTACCCAGTAAACTGTTGGTACTGAAGGCAATCAATCATTGAAGGGTCAGACACATGAGGTAGGCCCGACCTTCAAGAAGCCCGGAGTGGATGCTAACACCACATCCACTCCCCCTTTCACTCAGTTGGGTTCTTAGAGCGATGCAACTCCATCCTCTATATCTCTGGATTTCTTGGGAGATTTAAGTCAAGACTCTTCTGTAAGTTTGACAATTTTACACTATTATCGTCAAATAATTGTATATGCTAATTTGCAATCTAATTATTGGTAATAATTAGGTTTCTGCGGCCTTTCACTCCTCCTCAAACTATCACGCATCAATATCACTATGCCAAATAAGAATCTTCTACATTTGTAACACCACTTGATCCAACCACGACATATGTTGTTCAAATTGTGAACATCTTGAAAAACACGGATTTGACATATACAACTTAATGGAAACTCTGAGATAAAATATAAACAAAATTACGAACACACAACTATAACACAAAAGGGCTATTATGACGTTTATAAAAAAAAAGCGTCCTAATAAATGTATATTATGACACTTATGAATCAAACGTCCCAAAATTACAAAAAAATGAGAACAATACATCGCCGCAAACAATCAAATCGAATTATCATCATGAACACACTGATCTAATCAATCAGGTCGAAGGACAAAATTAATGTGTACAGACAAATTTCACACTTATTTAATAACATAATCATCAACTAAAATAAATTGTTGGGGGGAAATATTGAAGAAAAAGGTATAAATTTTTGGGAGAAAGGCCGATGCTAAAAGGAGAGGGTTTGTCATCAAGGGAATATGGACCATTTTATACTTAATATGATTAATGAGTTATTTAATGTTTATATTTTATTGTAACAAAAAATTTAATATTTTAAAATTGTGTAGACTTGAGACATCCCACATCGATCCGCATTATGAAATATGAAATAGGAGACGAAAATTAAAGCGGCTGGCCCCTATAATTCCAAAGCCCACACGGCTTCGTAGCTCACTCTGCATGTTCATTTGTTATGTTTATTAATCTGAGTTACAAATACTTAAGTGGCAATTGTGAATGTATAAAATTGAAAATAATGGACCCATATATTTATTTCCAAGCAATCCCTGAGCGTGCCTAATTTGTTTGCTCCTCCCTCCACAGTATAATTTTTAGGCAAATTCTTGGGAAATACGGTTTTTCCATAATTTTATGTAAATACGGGGTTTAATTACATTAATAAAAGGTAAAGGTTTTAGTTACAATATTAAATTTTTATTATGCAACATGCAGTAATTATAAAATTTATAATCTGATTCATTCAACCCGAAAATTTTATCTTCATTTCTTCTAGTTTATACTTTAAACCTTGGTTTTTCCATGATTTATGGAAAGACCGTCTTTAAGAGACAAACTCTAATTTTTATTTGTTGATAAATTTATTTTACACATATTTAATTGTAAATTATAATTATTATATATGTAATAATACTCCTACACAATATATTAAGTAAATTTATATAATGTCTGTTTTTTAAACATTAATTTATATATTGTTTTTATATAAGATTAAAATTATTATTAATTATACTCACTCTGGTCCAGTACATATTTACAAGACATGTTTAACCGTCGCTAATTTTCTTACGGTAAGGGATTATAAAATTTTATTTTTCTAGAAAATACATGTTACAGAAAATTCAAATACATCACACATAATGTTCATTATTATATACAATAAAAGTTATTGGTGATCAAACATATCATGAAATTTTTTATGGAAAGTATTCATTATTAGTGTATCGGAGAGGGTATATATTTTGAAAATCATAATAAAAAAATGTGAAATAAACTCTGCGACAATTGAAGTCTGGGTGTTAATTTCCTTCTCCAAAAATTGAAGTCAGAGGGAACGCGCTGAAGGGCAATATTTTCAAGCAGACATTCTGTACATGGATATATTACTGTAACGCATTATATATGGAGTTGGATGCCACTTCTTTCACAAACTCAACAAATGTTGAACTTGCAGCTGCTACTCGTTTTCATACTCATCTTTCACAGTCAACTATTCGCGGAATCCAATAATGAACACATTACGTTCCCATGCATGCATGCATGCACGCACTCATGAGTCACGACTCATACTGAGTCTGTTTTTTGAAAAACGGTACTTTTATAAGTTATAGAAATATTAGGAACTCAGGTGAAATTTTATCACAAAAAGGTGAAAATTTTTGCTAGTTAAATCTTGAATTCCAGGTTAGATTCGGGTTATAAACTATTTGGTAAACTCACACGAAACATTACATATTTGGAGTAAAACATATAATTACATATATATATATATGTATGCTTTACTCTAAATATGTTATGTTTCTAATCAAAACTTAAATGTTTCAGTTGCAATTACTGCAGAGTATATCCCCCTAAGTTCATATTATTATTTTGGGCTATTTACATTTATAAACCTAAAATTATGCCAAAGGTGCAAATATGACCCTTCAACCTCAGAAAGTGCCAATATAATCCTGAGTTTTTAATGTATGTGCCAATATAACCCTAACTTTCCTAAACTTTGTGCCGAATAACCAAACTCACTTATTCCGGTATTGACCAAAAAAATTCAGGCAAAACCATTATATGAAATGACAAAAATACCTTTGTAACAAATTTAAATTTCTTTTCTAAAAACCTAATGCTGCCTTTAGGTTGTTCTTCCAAGCTCCACCATCGCCGCCGCCGCCGCCACCGCCGCCACTGCCATCAAGCTTCGCCTTCGCCGCCACCACCACAACCAAGCTCCGCCGCTGTCGCCGTGGTCCCTCCCACTGCCACTACCGTTGCTTCCCTTCCCCTCCCGCTACACCATCGCCGCCACCCCTTCTCCTCCCGCTTCACCATCCCTCCCACCGCCACTACCAAGCTCCGTCGCCACCACATCCAAGCTCCACCGCCGCCGTTGTGCTCCCTCCCTCCGCCATCCCTTCTTCCCCGTAACCCTAAGACCTCTAACTCCCCACCACCTCCTCCTATCTCTCTCTCCCCACTATCGTCGCCGCCTCCTCCCTCTCCCCGTCGCCGCCTTCTTTCCTCCGATTGCCTTTCCCCCGGCCCGCAGCCTTATCCCCCTGCCGTCTCCTTCTTCCCCCCACCTCATGCCCCCCCCACCACCACCGTCGCCTTTCCCCCACCCGCCTCGAGGGTTTCTGCCTAGCCGCCTTTCCCCCACCGTCGCCTTTCTGCCGCTAGGGTTTCCCCCACTACTGCTTACCACTTCGCTGGTCATTACCCCGCCACCACCCCCAGCCCATTACTTTGCCACCACTTACAGCGTTAACCCACCACCCCCACCCCCTGCCGTAGAAAAAT